>MU781860.1:0-11453 GCA_026770625.1 Nicotiana glauca
TTCGAAAGGGACTTTTGTTAAAATTTAAAATTGTTTGTTTTCCATCGTGCTCGTCCTGCACATTTATTAAAGTGACAAGAAAACTAAATATGAAAAGGAAATCCCAATTCTTAACGACATATTTGAAGCCTCTAACTTGAATACTCAAAATACCTATTACAATTGCTTCTAGATAAAGCTAAAAGGTACAATATTAAAACACCTACTACAATTGAATTAGAAATAAAGAAAGACACATAAAACTCTTTATGGTGCTGGTTCTTCAATCTGGTTCATGTAGCTTCATGTTTGCACACTTGAATCACACATGAATTGCTTGAAAAAATCCTTGCTATTTTGCTCCCAATTCACGTTTAACTTTTGCATTTTTTGTGCAACACTTTAATCTAAGAACATCTTGCAATTTATAGAGTTAGTAGATGAAGAAATAACTAGAGTTCTGATGCAACTCTTCCTTGGTGGAAGAGTTCTAGTTGATTTCAACTTCCAACTCCTTCCCTATATTGAATTGTGTTCTCTTTGACTAAGGACTCCTTCTTCTTATCAATTATGCAACCTTTTCGATCAGGAGATATTAAATACACCAAGTTAAGCTTATCTCCTTCACGTGAAACCCACATGCTTGAATCTGCCCGTTTATTTGCAACTGAGTGATGAACCTGATTCGTCATGAGTTCCTTTGTGAGTCTTCAAAACTAACCTTTACTTGGGCCAACAAATTCCCCCTTTTTGATGATGACAAATTCTGTGCTTTTCATAAGCTTAGCCCTGTTTCAACTCAGCTCAACATCAACATAATGTTAGAAACATTTTTCCTTTTTATCACTTATCATCAAGAACCAGGTACATTAGGTTATAAACATCACTTGTTCAAAGCACAACCTTTTCCCCTCTTTTGGCATCATCGAAAAGTTGCATAAAAATGTGAGATAACCAAATTTTAAAGCTTACTCATGGCCACTGGGGCTACTTCAAATGCAAATATGGATTGTCACACCTCCTTTTTCGCTACTACACCCCGTGAAGGGTATAATAAAAGGGAGTTTTTCCAATTAAATGACAATCAAAATGAGATTCGTTTATTAAAAGATTCAGAGTCGCCACTTGGGAGATTTATGGTGTCCCAAGTCACCAGTGTGAATCCCGAATCGAGGAAAGAGTTAGACTCTGTTTAACAGTCGCGCACCAAAAATCCGAGTAAGAAATTCTGTTAACCCGGGAGAAGGGGTTAGGCACTCCCGAATTTCGTGGTTCTAGCACGGTCGCTCAACTGCTATATTTGGCTAAAATCTGATCTTAATACATGTTAAATCTATAATGAACTTTTAGAATTATTTACCGCTTTTAGTCCATTTCAGAGAAAGTGAACGTCGTCTAAGAACGTGTTTTTGGATCATGTCACATGAAATGCACCCGGAACCTTGACACATTCTTATTCAACGTTTTGGGATTTGGATTTGGGTCGCGTGAAATACACACCCGTATTTAAGGAAGGTCGTTTTATTAAAACTGCGCCTAAAGAGACTAACATGTTGTTATTTGGGGAGAGCCGTGAAATTCGCTAAACGGCCCGTCCCAAAATCTAAGTATTTTAACTCAACCATTTATTGAGGGACCCGCAATTTATGCGTTGTATTTGGCGAGGCTCATCTCATATCTTATTTAAAGGTCTACCCTAAAGTAAACTATAATTTTTCTATTTATTTGTCTCTAATAAAATAAAAGTCCTAATTAATCATTATTGTTTAAGAGTTGCTTTATTTGGTTTGTGAACTCTCAAATCCTTTTGGGCCTTGAAAATGGCCCAAGGGAGAAGCCATAATCCAGACGTGCGTAAAGGGAAGGCCGGTCTGGCCAAGCCCGCATGAATAGACATATCAAATTGGGCCTCTTGTTGGAATATTGAGGCCCCAATTGCTTGAAATGAGCTGTCCAGCCTGGGCATTGAACTGAGCTGAAATTTCGACTCAACTAAACCAAAAGCACCACTGAAACTCGTTGCCTAGTTATATACTGAGAATTTCATAGATGTTTTGAGGGGAGAAGCACCCTGCGAGCATAAGTTGAAATTAACACAATAATTATAAATGTAGGCCACACGGTTTGGTTATGTTATAAGAGCAAATTAATAGCCCCAAAATTGAACTAGTACTTACTAACTATTGGGTTCAAAATGCATAGATCTACTCTAACATATTGAGATTAACATACTGCTTCGTTAAAGCCATTTGAATTGTTTTTTTAATTATTGAAAACGAATTGAACTCCTCTACACTATACTTCATTAGTGACACAAAGTAAGCCAAATTACCATTACTAACTAGTCATAATAATTGAATTTCCAGGTATCAACTATGAATGGCAGTCACAAATTCCAAACAAAGTAGCCTCCTATTCTAATTAACCTCTGATTTCCAAATTACTCTGCACAGAATGAAACTATATTGATATGCTAAGGAAAATTTGCTATTCTAATAATTCAGTCAGTCCACTACTGATTGACAGTCCAGTTATACAAATGATATAAAACCTCAAGTAAATAAGCTACTTTGTATATTAAACAGCTAGAAGCAGAATAGATCCACGATTCGACTTCACACAGTAATTCAAGCAACATTTCCTCATGTATTCCTTGAACCAAAATTACATCAGGCCTTCATAGTTCATTGGGAGATCAGAAGAAATAATTGGAATTGATTTTATAACAGAAAAAGAAGAAGATCAGCAATAGCTTCACTGAAGAACTACTCCAAACACAGCAACAACAATTACAACAGCAACAACCAGCCAATACAGGAATAATTCGAACACAGAGCAACCAGGAAATTTCAACAGAAACAAACAGCAACAACAAATGACCCACAACAACTAGTTAAACCTAAAAAACTAATCGAACAAACAACAAAACCCTTGAACCTTCAAATCAATAGAACTGAACTCAAACCGGGAACCAGTAGCTAATAGCTGGAATCCATTTTCAGATGAATGAAATGGTAGCTATATATTTTTTTATTTTTGGACAGTTTTCTTACTTTTTTTTTTGGTTTTTCTGTATAGAACTAAGATCTATAAGCAGAGTTTTGAACTTTTGTGATTTAAAATTTGAAATGCAGGATCAGATCTTACAAGAGGATTTTGGGGGGGAATTTTATGGCTGAAAAACTTGTTCATGAAGGCAAAGAGGGTTGCCTTTTATAGGCAAATTTCAGGGGGAAGCTTCTAGACACCCTCACACTTTTTTCCCCTCTTTTATTTCAGATTTTATCCCCTAGTCCCTAATTTACTGACTTCTTTCCCAAGTTATCCTACTATATTTCATGAAATTGCAAACTGAACCCTATTCTAGGGTATTCTAGAACTTCCAAATTCAGTTACTATCCTATTCCCTAAGTAAAATGCCCTTAATGCCCTTGTACTTACTCATGTAATTACTAATCTAGTTTGAACCAAACCCCCAAACCTGTCACCTTAGTCAAAAGGTGACCCTAGTTACTTGCTAAAGCCCAAGCTTATTTAGCTATAACCAAATTAATTAAGAACCAAACGAGCATGGACAAACAGAACCCAATAACAACAGATTAAAATAGAATACTAACTAAACAAATTAAAAGAGATTAAAATCTATGCTACTAAATTAAAATCACATTCAAACAAAGACTAAACCCTTTATCAAAAATTACTAACACAGGATCAAATCACAGGAATAGAAGAAAATTATTGCTTTGTTGTTTTTTAACCACTTAATAGTCTAATTAGGTCAAAACTCCAAGACTATTAAGGAAACAAAATAGTATTCAGGCTTTGAACTCAATTTGTTTAAACAACAGAATTTAAAAACAGAGACAGAAAGCGAACAAACAATAGCTACCAATTGAACACATCTAGGTGGAATTCAGACTAAGGGGCGAAGGAGGAGCAGAAGTTTTGATTAAAGAAAAGAGGAAATAAAATTGAATCAGAAGAAACAAATAAAAAGAAAGAAAAAGAGAAAACTCACCATCTGGACTCATACTTAGGTGAAAAACCCTAGCACGCTTAAATCTTCAACTGAACTTCAAAGCTGGATCTCGGATTCAACATTAGAAGGGCTCGTAGGGTTTTCGAAGGATGAAAATGAGGGATTCATGATGAGCGAGGTCTGGTGACTTTGGGGTGTGAGTTTGGTAGGATATGGGTGGCGGCGCCTCCGTATATGGTGGTGGCAGCGCCTAGGGTTTGGAAAATTTGGGGCGATTGGCTGGCATTTGGAGGAAACCAATGCCGGATCTATGATGAGGAGGGTGAGAAGAACGTGTGGTGAATTTTTGGGCGTCATTGGGGGTTGGCCGTCGCCGGCGGCGATTTCCGGCCGGCGGCGGAAGGCGGAAGAGGGGTAGTGTTATACCGGCGTTACAGAAGGGGGGGTACGAGGAGGATAAAAGATGTTTTAGGGTTTATGTTAATTTTGGACACTTTTATTCAAATCTAATCATTAATCAAGGGCCGTCAGATGAGAACAAATGAATGGACAAGATCAATTTGTCACTAATAGACTCAAAACGACGTAGTAGCCTCCCCATACTACGTCGTCTCATGAGTCTTAGAGAGGTGGGGTGTGGACCGGGCAATTTGGCTTGGACGGGTGATTTTGACCAGGTAATTAAATTGGGCTGGGGGAAATTGAAATTACAAAAGCCCAATCTAATGTCCTTAGAAACAACCCTCTTTTTTTAATATTTTCTGATTTTTCTTTTATTTCTTTTTTTCCGAATTTTTCCCTCTTTTTTCATTTGTGTTTTACATTTTTCTGATTTTGTAAAAATGCAAAAAATTTAAAACAAAGACCTAATATATTTTGAAAATTATGCTAATTAATTCCCAAAATTGTTTAAAATCTATTTCGCGACCAACTCAACAATTAACAATTAAAAATGTAAAAGTGGGCTATTTTTGTTATTTTCTTTGTTTTCAAGCAATTTTAACTACTAATTAATCCTAAAATGTAAAATTAAATCCTAAATGCACATGCCGAATGTATTTTTTTTTGTGTTTTTTTTATTTTTTATTTTCATATGAATAAAAATGCACAAATAAATGCAAACAATTAACACAAAATTCACAAAATTGCAGAATAATGAAGAAAAATGATTTTGCTTGAATTTTGGGAGTAGTACACTTAGGGAAAAAATCACGTGCTCACAGCTGCCCCTCTTTGCTCGGGAACACGCAGAGTTCTCGGGCAAAGATAAGTGAGAGGATACGAGCAATTTTTGCCGTTCGAATACTCCGTGTGAAGCGTTTTTGAAAACCGTCTGACCGATCCCTGCTTCAAAGGTTGCCTACATATCCTTGGCTAAAAAGGAATCAGGTCAGTGTAGTTCGGGAATGTTTGGTAGCTGGGACTACCAGGAGCTGTGATTTTACTGCTGTTGTTGCTGCTACTGCTTGCTGACCTCCTTATTACACCATGTCAAAAATAAAAAGAAGCTAGCCTAAGCTATGATCTATGAATTACAAAAAGGTCCTATCTATGTCTTCAAACTCGCTCTTGTGTTGCCTTGAACTTGTATTTTTCCGATGGAATCCTTGTGTTGTTGCCTTGTATTGTGACCGGAGATGTTTTGCCATTCCTCCGAGTGATGCTTGACTGCTGAAGTTTGAAATATGTGCCTCTATTCTTCAGGCGGGCTCCTAATTGCTGACGCTTGAAAAGTATTCTCTTGTTCTCCAGGTGGGCTCCTGCCTGCAACAAAATAAACAAACAAATAAAATTTTCTGCCCCAGTTTGATGACTGGGCACATCATGTTATCCAACATCAAAAATTAAAAGCTAAAATTTGAATTGTACTTCCCTTGTTCTCCAGGTCGGCTCCTGATTGCTGAACTTGAAAAGTATTCCCTTGTTCTCCAGGTGGGCTCCTGACTGCAACGGAATAGACAAACAAAGAAATTTTTCTGCCCCGGTTTGGTAACTGGGTACAGCATGTTATCAAATATTAAAAATTAAAAGCTAAAATCTGAATTGTACTTCCCTTGTTCTCCAGGTGAGCGCCTGACTGCTGAATCTTGAAAAGTATTCCCTTGTTCTCCAGGTGGGCTCCTGACTGCAATGCTTGAAAAGTATTCTCTTGTTCTCCAAGTGGGCTCCTGACTACAACAAAATAAACAAACAAAGAACATTTTCTGCCCCAGTTTGATGGTTGGGTACAGCATGTTATCAAATATTAAAAATTAAAAGCTAAAATTGAATTGTACTTCCCTTGTTCTCCAGGTGGGCGCCTGACTGCTGAAACTTTAAAAGTATTCCCTTGTTCTCCAGGTGGGCTCCTGACTGCAATGCTTGAAAAGTATTCCCTTTTTCTCCAGGTGGGCTCCTGATTGCAACAAAATAAACAAACAAAGAACATTTTTTGCCCCAGTTTGATGGCTGGGTATAGCATGTTATCAAATGTTAAAAATTAAAAGCTAAAATTGAATTGTACTTCCCTTGTTCTCCAGGTGGGCGCCTGACTGCTGAAACTTGAAAAGTATTCTCTTGTTCTCCAGGTGGGCTCCTGATTGCTGAACTTGAGAAGTATTCCCTTGTTCTCCAGGTGGGCTCCTGACTGTTGAACTTGAAAAGTATTCCCTTATTCTCCAGGTGGGCTCCTGATTGCAACAGACAAACAAAGAAAATTTTCCTGCTCCAGTTTCAACCAAAGAAAAATTGGTTAATATAAAATGGTGGTTATTTGCTGGCATTCTTGCTGGGTATGTTCCTGCTGCTGGGCTTTACTCCGCCCTGCTTCCTTGGACTTGCCTTGAACCTCTTCGACTTCCTGACCGAATTTCAACGCCCTAAATTTGATGACCCCAGTGTTCTATCCCGTATTATTGTTTTGTGTTTCTGAATCCTCTATCTGAAACTTCGCTTCTTCCCCACAATTATCTGATTAATCCACCGATGAAACTTCCAGTAGTCCTTATGTCCTACTTCATCTTTGATATATTCTGGCCCTGTTGTGCTTTGCAACTGGGAAGCTGGCAGTTAGCCTTGACATCCTTCCTTTTAGTTTGAATAGAATTGACACTGAAAGACCTCAGGAGAACGAAATGCAATGCCCTCGAGGGTTAAGGATAGAGAGAATCCGAAAACGGATGATTTGTAATGAAGAAGGAGAAGAAGAAGACTTGTCTGAGTGGAACAGCTGGTGCCATTGATCATGCCATGCATTTTGGATTAACCGGCCTAGTCTGCCCAACCAATTAACTTTCAATTTCCCCTTTTGCTGTTCTGGTCTTTCATAACCTGCTTTTCAACCAAAACCCAAACCTCGCTTGTCCCGCAATGTTTTGAGCAGCTTTCAACCACAAACTTGTTTCATTTGCCCATCTCAAAACTCGCCTTCGCCTTACGGTGCCCGTGAGGGTTTTCACCGACAAGACTCTCTCATTTTGATTTCTCTCAACTCACGTTGCCTTATGGTGCCCGTGAAGGTTTTCACCAGTAAGACTCTCTCATTTTTATCATTTCTCTTCTTGTACCAGAGTG
Source organism: Nicotiana glauca (assembly GCA_026770625.1). NCBI lineage: Eukaryota > Viridiplantae > Streptophyta > Magnoliopsida > Solanales > Solanaceae > Nicotiana > Nicotiana glauca. Next base: position 7,511 of record MU781860.1, read on the forward strand.
TTGCCCCTAACATGAATTATTTTACTTGCTCGCATTGGCACATCATGGAGCTTGATCAGAAGGTCTTTCTTTGGACCGTAATGCGGGCTTTTGGATAGGGTTTAGAAAGAAGGTATAGAGGCTCAAAATATTTCAACATGGGTTTACCATTACAACTTTCGGAATCAGCCTTCTTACAACAATCACAACTTCTGCCCCAGTTTCTTTCTTGGGGACTTTTGGAGTTTTGTTTTGGTGTGACTGAACTTCAAAGAGGCTGCCTACGTACCCTTTCGGGATCAAGTCAAATGTAGTTCAAGCCATATAGTTACTCCATTGTTGCGATCTTCCCTTTCTTCCCCTTTTCTTTTCTTTCTTTTCATTTCTTTTCTTCTCTTTTCCTTTCTTCATTTTTCTTTTCTCTTCTTTTCATTTCTTTTCTTTTCTTTTCTTTTCTTCAATTTTCTTTTCTCTTCTCTTCATTTCCTTTCTTTTCTTTTCTTTTCTTTTTTTTCTTTATTTTTCTTTTCTCTTCTTTTTCTTTTTCTTTTCTTTTGGACTATTCTTCTTGTTTCTCCGCTGATCTTCCTTACTCGTGCTTCCACGTTTTGTTATTGATTCCGAAAGAGGGGTACGAAAGAAAATAAAATAAATCTCAAAAGGGGTAATAAAGGATAAAGTGTTTGGATAGCAGAACAAAATGTCTTCGTCATTTCAATCTCAAAAATATGCCAAATACAATTTAGTACAATTAGACAAAGAAATCATACATAGTATCGCTTGACTGCATAAGAGTTGATAGCCATTTCTACACATTTTCCTTCCACATCTGTCAAATATAATGCGCCATTGGACAACACTCGGGTTACAACAAATGGCCCCTGCCAATTGGGGGCAAACTTTCCTTTTGCTTCAGCCCAATGAGGTAGGATACGCCTCAACACCAATTGCCCTACTTCAAACTTTCGCGGATGCACTTTCTTGTTATATGCTCTTGCCAAATTGTTCCAAGCGGGCTTTGACCCATTCCACATCGTCAATTTCTGCCTCGACGATAATCCGAAGGGATGGTATTTCGACCTCTGCGGGTATTACTGCCTCCGTACCGTACACCAGTGAATAAGGAGTCGCCCCTATCGAAGTGCGGACAGTAGTGCAATAACCTAATAATGCAAAAGATAACTTTTCATGCCATTGTCTGGACCCTTCAACCATTTTCCGCAGTATTTTATTGATGTTCTTGTTAGCTGCTTCGACCGCTCCATTCGCCTTAGGACAATATGGGGTGGAATTACGGTGTGTGATCTTAAACTGCTTACATGTTTCCGCCATCAGATGGCTGTTGAGGTTGGCACCATTGTCTGTGATGATTACCTTCGGGATTCCGAACCGACAAATGATATTCGAATGCACAAAATTGACCACTGCCTTCTTGGTCACTGATTTGAAAGTTTTTGCCCCAACCCACGTAGTGAAATAGTCAATGGCTACCAGAATAGACCTGTGCCCATTTCACACTGCTGCTTCGATCGGCCCAATGACATCCATTCCCCAAGCAACGAAAGGCCATGGTGCTGACATTGTATGCAATTCCGACGGCGGGGAATGAATCAAATCCCCATGTACCTAAAATTGATGACACTTGCGCACGAAACTGATGCAATCCCGTTCCATAGTAAGCCAGTAATAACCTGTTCGGAGAATCTTCTTGGCCAATACATATCCACTCACATGAGGTCCACAACTCCCGCATGTACCTCGTTCATGATAACTGTAGCCTGCTTAGCATCGATGCATCTCAATAAGCCAAGATCTGGAGTTCTTTTGTATAACACTCCTCCACTGAAGAAAAATTCACTTGCCAAGCATCGAATTGCTCTCTTTTGATCCCCTGTGGCCTGTGCGGGATACACTTCCATCCTGAGGTATTCTTTGATATCATGGAACCACGGCTCACCATTTCTTCCACCATATTACACTAGGCATGCTGATCTCGGACTTGAATCTGCAACGGGTCCACATATGCCTTATCTGGATGATGCAACATTGACGCCAACGTAGCCAAAGTGTCGGCAACTTCATTATGAATCCTTGGGATGTGCCTGAAATATATTGATTGGAATCGTTGACAAAGTTCATGCAAACACTGTCGGTATGGTATGAGCTTTAAATCTCGTGTCTCCCATTCTCCCTGAATCTGGTGCACCAGAAGATTCGAGTCACCCATGACCAAGATTTCCTGGACACCCATGTCTATAGCCACCCTCAAACCCAAAATACACGCCTCGTATTCAGCCATGTTATTGGTTCAATAGAAACGAAGTTGAGCTGTAACAGGATAGTGTTGCCCTATCTCCGAAATAAGGACCACTCCTATCCCGACGCCTTCGGTATTGGCAGCCCCATCAAAGAACAATTTCCATCCTGGCTTCTCGACTTGTTCTAACTCCTCAACATGCATTGTCTCTTCATCAGGGAAGTATGTCTTCAAAGGTTCATATTCATCATCAACTGGTTTCTCGGCTAGATGATCAGCCACCGCTTGTGCCTTCATTGCGGTCCGGGTCACGTAGACAATATCAAATTTTGTGAGCAAGATTTGCCACTTTGCGAGCCTCCCTGTGGGCATGGGCTTCTGAAAAATGTACTTCAATGGGTCCAACCAAGAGATGAGATAGGTGGTATATGATGGCAAGTAATATTTCAATTTCTGTGCTACCCAGGTTAAAGCACAACACGTCCTCTTAAGTTGAGTGTACTTCACCTCATAAGATGTGAACTTCTTGATGAGGTAGTAAATTGCCTGCTCTTTCTTTCCTGTGACATCATGCTGCCCCAGTACACAGCCAAAAGAGTTATCCAAAACTGTCAGATAAAGGATCAAGGATCTTCCCGGCTCCGGCGGGACCAACACAGGTGGACTGGACAAATACTCCTTAATTTTGTCAAATGCTGCCTGACATTCATCCGTCCATCTGACTGCAACATCTTTCTCTAGCAGCTTAAAGATGGGCTCGCAAGTTGTGGTGAGCTGGGCAATGAACCTGCTGATATAATTTAACCTGCCAAGCAAACTCATCACCTCTTTCTTGTTCCTTGGCGGCGACAGCTCTTGAATGGCTTTGATCTTGGATGGATCTAACTTAATACCACATCGACTTACCATGAACCCCAACAACTTCCCTGACGGAACTCCAAATGCACACTTCGCTGGATTAAGTTTGAGGTTGTACCTGCGGAGCTCTGGAAAAACTTCCTCAGGTCCTTGACATGTTCACATTGCTTCCTTGACTTTACGATCACGTCGTCTACATAGACTTCAATTTCTCGATGTATCATGTCATGGAACATGGTGGTCATCGCCCTCATGTATGTTGCCCCTGCGTTCTTCAACCCAAATGGCATGACCCTATAACAATATGTCCCCCAAGGCATGATGAATGCCGTCTTTTCCGCATCTTCCTCATCCATCAAAATTTGGTGATAGCCCGCATAACAATCCACGAATGAACCAATCTCATGTTTAGCACAATTTTCAATCAATATGTGGATGTTTGGCAGTGGAAAGTTGTCTTTTGGACTTGCTTTATTGAGATCACGGTAATCAACGCACACCATGGTCTTTCCATCCTTCTTTGGCACAGGCACAACATTAGCTAACTAAGTGGGATACCGCGTGACCCGGATGACCTTCGCATCAAACTGCTTGGTGACCTCCTCTTTGATTTTCACACTGATATCTGTTTTAAATTTCCTCAACTTCTGCTTGAAAGGAGGGCATGCTGGGTCGGTGGGCAATTTGTGGACCACCAAGTCGGTGCTTAAACCCAGCATATCGTCATATGACCACGCAAAAACATCTTTGTACTCAAGCAACGCTTTGATTATCTCTTCTTTGAGCAGGGGTTCCAAATGGACACTTATTTTTGTTTCCCGTACATTCTCCTGATCCCCTAAATTGATT
>MU781860.1:12277-39478 GCA_026770625.1 Nicotiana glauca
GAAATTGCATTTCATTAAAATTGTAAGATAACAAGGTTTAACTCATCCAAACGGACAAAACATAGCATCCGAATTACAACCTTGGAAATAACCCAGATTAAACTGAAAGGAAAATCAAAACTAACTACCAAGACTCCCTCCAGGTAGGAAGAGGAGTAGCTTCCCAATTATTAAGCTTTGCATGGGGCCCCATGAACTGCACATTTGCCTTACTTGGACCTTCTCCTGCCTCCAACACATTCACCTCATCAAACAGCTTTTCAAACCTCTCGATCAGCTCCTTGTCGGGTTCCACCATCACAGAATTAGGCATTGCCGTTGCTGGGCATCTCTTAGTACCAGGCCAAACAAAGGAACGGGAAAGGCGGGGGATAGGTTTTGGAAGGGTCCAGGCTCTCTTTTTCATCTTCTTAGCTCGCCTTATGTCAGCAGCAGTGGGCTTGAAGCCTAAACCAAAAGTATCCCGGTTTCCACAAAGAGATACTGGCTGTATGATTCCTTGCAACGAAGCACCCAAGCATTTTCCAGTTAAGAATCCATTCTTTATCATTTTTGAAGCCACCATGACAGATGCAGCAGCTACCCTGGGCAACGGAATACACTCTCCTTCCGAGATTTTTGCAACTGATACTGTATCCAAGACTTGGTAAACCCATGGACCTTTGTCATCCTCAGCTTCGTCGAAAGGCATAATGGCATTACACGAACTGTCTTTCCCATGCACCACGATTTCCTGCCGGTCCCACTCGAATTTGAACATCTGATGTAAGGTAGACGGCACTGCTTTTGCTGCGTGAATCCAAGGTCAGCCTAACAAGAGATTGTAATAAATAGCCACGTCGAGCACTTGGAACTCCATAGTAAATTTAACTGCTCCTATCGTCAGTTCCAACACAATATCCCCGACTGTGTCCTTTCCTCCTCCATCAAATCCCTGCACGCAAATACTATGCTTGTGGATCTTCTCACTGTCCACTTTTAACTTTTCCAGGGTGGATAGAGGGCAGATGTTTGCACTGGACCCGTTGTCAATCAGCACCCGGGTAACCATAGAGTCTTCACATTTTACTGTGAGGTAGAGCACTCTATTATGCTCATTGTCCTCCAAAGGCAGCTCATCATCTGAAAATGCAACCCCGTTGACCTCGAAAATCTTATTGGCTATTTTCTCCAGATGATTCACAGAAATCTTATCAGGAACATGGGCTTCATTCAGAATCTTCATCAATGCCCGGCGGTGCTTGTTCGAATGGATCAATAGAGATAGCAATGAGATCTGTGCCGGAGTCTTTCTCAACTGCTCTACAATGGAATAATCTTGCACCTTCATTTTTTTCAAGAATTCTTCTGCTTCTTCTTCAGTTACGGCCCTTTTTAATGGTGCTGGATTATCTTTGGCTGCTTTAGCTTTTCTCAGTTCCTCAGGGGCAAAGCATCTCCCTGAACGAGTAAGCCCATGGGTTTCACAAACTTCTTCTTTAACTTTCTTCCCTTTGTACGTCACAGTCACTCGGCTGTAATTCCATGGGACGGCCTTTTCACTGACTATTGGTGACTGAGTCACTGGCTTAGTGATAACCGTCTCTGTGTGAGCCCCTTTCACGATTACAACGGGCTTGACAACTGCTCCCGGTACCATCACTTTGACTGGTTCTTGTTTTACTGCATCAATGTTCAACAGCTCCTTCTTTATCACACCCACCGATTTTCTGACTATCTCTCCTTCCTTGATCAATTCTCTCCCACTGGTTGGTTTCTCATGTGCCCTGTCTTCACTGGCCTTGATCATCATTATGGTTTGTGAAGGCTTCTTATACTCCCCCTTTTGCACTAACTCAATCATATGGGTCTCGTGATGGGCTGGCAATGGATTATGAGTGATGTTAGGTGTCTCTAGAGCCTGCACCTCAATTCTGCGGGTATCAATAAGCTCCTGGATGGCCATTTTTAAATGCCAGCATTTCTCTGTATCATGCCCCGGGGCACCCGAGCAGTACTCGTAACTCACCGAGTGGTCCAAGTTCCTTGGGGGAGGATTTGGCACTTTGGGTTCAATCGGGCTTAACATGCCCAATTGTCTCAATCTGTGGTATAAGCTGGTGTAGGACTCTCCAACCGGAGTGAAAGTTTTCTTCTTCTCCAGCCTATCATTTTTAGAAATAGGGTTGGGTCGAAAACCGGGTCCGGTGGGGTTTCTGTAGGCTCTCGGGGGTGGGTAGGTGTTTTGAGTATGGTAAGTATTTTGTAGGGTGGGTGCATGCCATGGCGCCTGAGGTTGGGGTTTGGGCATGGTGGACAGAGAAATGGGGGACGGGAGGCGGGTAATAGTATTGTGGCGGGCCATATGGGTTGTGTGGGTATGTTTGGGGATGAGGTCGTGGTTGGTGATAATATGGTGATGGACCCCAGGACCAAGCTCTTGATTCCACTACTGTAACATCTTCTTTCTTTTTCTTTCCCAATGCCCCTCCAGTGCCACTCTGGATAGCCTGGGTAGTTGCTTTAATCGCCGAATAGCTCATAATTTTGTTGGACTTGAGACCATCTTCCACCATACTTCCCATTTTCACTACCTCATTAAAAGTTTTTCCAACTGCCGATACCAGATGACCATAGTAGGTAGGCTCCAAAGCCTGCAGAAAATAATCGACCATCTCGCGTTCTTTCATTGGAGGATCAACTCTTGCAGCCTGTTCTCTCCACCGAAAACCATACTCTCTGAAACTTTCCCCCGGCTTCTTCTCAATTTTGGTCGGTGATAGACAGTCCGGGACAATCTCGAGATTATATTGAAAATGGCCTGCAAATGCCTGGTCCAAATCATCCCAGGTGTACCATCGAGCATGATCTTGCCGCGTGTACCATTCCAAAGCAGCACCACTGAGACTTTGACTAAAGTATGCCATTAATAACTCATCCCTTCCCCCAGTGCCTCTCATCTTACTGCAAAATCCCCTCAGATGGGATACCAGGTCACCATGTCCGTTATACAGATCAAACTTGGGTAATTTGAGTCCCGCATGCAACTGGACATCAGGAAACAAGCACAAGCCCTTATAGGCCACACTGACTTGTCCTCCTAGATCCTACATATTTCTGAACGATTGCTCTAAGCTTTTCACCTTTCATATCATCTCCTCCTGCTCAGGGTTTTTGGGAGGCTTCTCTTCTTCAGCTGAGATATCAAGATGGGGAGTGTAAGGGTATGGTTCTGGAGGTTTGAAGGTGGGTTCAGGTGGGTAATAGTGGTTTTCCTGGTTTTGGAACAAGGGCTCACTAGACGATCTGTGTAATGTGGCGGGTGGAGGAGCCACAAACACAGGAGTAGTTGGTGGTGGAGGGCATGGGATTTGTTTGGGTGGTGGAGGTGGTGGTGTTTGGGAAGTAGTTGCATAGTATTGCTGGTAGGTAGGGTAGCTGGAGAGGAATTCACTGCGGGAGGATCTTGTGGCTAAGCTAATGGTGGGATGTAGGCAGGGTTAGAAGGGTAGGTTGGCAGTGGGTGTCCCTTTGCCCAAGCCTGGTACATTTCGACCATCTGTTGCTTCAATTTATACATCTCCTCTTTCATGGCGTTGACATCCACTACCTCTTCTTCCCTAGACGGGTCGATAATGCTTTCTTCTAACTCTTGGCTGACCATTTTTTATGTGTCCTTAGAGCGGGTGTTATATGAGTGGGTTGCCAGAATGCTAGTCAACTTAACCACTTTCCTGGACTCATCTTCAACAACAACGTTGTTAGCGGTTAGGGCATTAACAAATAGATAACCGCACATTTGGGGTATGAATGCACCTAGGCAGTTAACGGTTTCTATTACGCATTTGCTCGACTGCGTGCGTCATCCCAGTTTTTCCCTTATCTCAAATTGTAAACTTTCTCTTTCTTTGTTTTTCTTTTTCCTATTTCCTCTTTTTACTCTTTCCTTTGTCTTCTCCTGTTCCTATTCTCTCCTTTTCTCGACTTTTCCTTTTCTTTCTTATTTTTCCGCTCTTTTCTTTTTCGTTTTGCCTTTTCATTGTTTTTCCTCCCTTTTCTTTCTCCCTTCCTTTGGTTATGGTCGAATACTATGGAGATTGCGTACATATCATGACCCCGCATGAATCAGATCTTTGCATAGTTTTGAAAATAAATGCAAAATTAAATGCAAGAAATAAAGAAACAATTTTTGGGAATTTTCAAATTTTCATTAATGACAACTGCGATTACAAAAACTACTTGACTATTTGTTTTTTTCTTTTTTTTCAAAAGGAAAATACAGAACAGACTCAAAAACAAAATACAAACTCGACTAATCTAGGAGTACATCAAAGCTTCAAATCCTGGGGCCTGCGGGGCATCATTCGGCATCACCGCGGGCCTGCGCGCAAGACCCCTATGCAACTGCTCTAAATCATGCATGACCTGTCGAACAAATATCATCACTGACGCAAAGAAAGTGGTGCGACCCATTCGTTCACCATCCTGGCACCTCTTGACAATATAGTGGGCAGTGTTTCTGATCCTTTCCCTGGTTCGGCCCTTTTCTTGGAGGAGTCGGCTTATTTGTTGGGTACGAGCCTCTAGCACATGAGAGTCCTAGAAGTGCAGGTCTTGTAGCAATTTTATTTCCTTTTCCATCTCGGCAATTAACCCATAGTACTGGTCCCTCTCGGCTTGGAATTCTTTATCCCGTTGGGCTGTCTTTCCTTCTATAGTATTAATTTTTCTCTTCATTTTGGCAATGGTCCCCTCATAGTTTCTCCTCATTTGTTGCACAAATTGGGCTCTTTCTTCGGTCTTCTTAGCCCACTGTGCCCGAAGCCTTGGCATGTTTCCCTCGGATTTTTCTAATTCTTCTTGGAAGTCCGAGATTTATCTCTTTAACCCTTTGATCAACCTTTCATCAGATAGACTTCTTTCTTGGTTCCTGGCATCTATTTTCATTTACTTAATTTGGTCTTTGAGTGCTTCGTTCTCCTGAGCTAATTTCTTTTTATCACCCTCGTCGGCTGCAGCCTGTACACTCTTATCAAATTGGAGGTCCCGGACCTATTGCTCCAACTGTCCTATTCTAGCTCAGTACTCTTTTTCCCTTGCTTGCCAATCCCATTGAACCTGGACCCTATCGGTATATTGTTGCACGTGCGGTCTTTTAGCGGGTCTCTCTGGGATTTGAAATATTTTGCCAAACCACGTCAGATACTTGGGATCTACCTCGCCTCTAGCTTGGTCCGGTATTATGGTTTTAGGCTCGAGGAACCGGCACTCATTCCATATCTTTCGGATTCTGCCTTCAGGAAATGCAGCCTTCGAGCCTAACTCGATGACTTGCTCACTCAGGTATTCATCATTGTGCACTATCTGGAATCTCCCAAGTTGTCGCAAAACCCGGTAAGGAGCATAAGGCTGTATGCTTCGGATACCCATCAAAAGAATATAGGGGACCTCTGTTGATGTGTATACAGCTTCAGTAGCAGGGAGCCACCCATAAGCCCATTCAAGTTTATCTGCGGTCAGGGATCTTAATCATGACGACCAGGCCTCAGTACCTTCAGGGAACTCAATACCTGTCATCCGAGTACCGAACTCTGCAATACAACTCAACCCGGTTAAACCGTAGTTCATATAGCCTGTGTGGTGACAGAGGTGTTCTTGCATCCACAACTGTAAGAGCAAATTGCAACCTTGAAAGAATTTCCCGCCTTCCCGACATTTGGTCAAAGCTCGGTACATTTCTGCTATGATCACAGGAACCACTGTGCTAGTAGGTTTTTTTGTGGCAAGATCTAGCATCCCTACAAGGCCGAGGTCTATGTGACCATCTTCTCTCGGACAAACCACCACTCCCAGAAAGGCTACCATAAAGGCTAATCCCCGTCGGGCTTCCCATTTGTCTTTAATTCCGGCATGTGTCAAGCCGGTGTTGGGTTCCTCGAAACCTTTTGGGTTACCATACCCGTGATATAGGAAATGTAATGTACAACACCCTTCCACCAAATGCGGGTCTTGAATATCTCGGCTGATGTTCAACAAATCCAAAAATCTTTGAAGGGTTACCGGTCGTGGGGCCAGTGGGTATCTACCTCGAAAGTTCCCGTTGAGACCCGTGTATCCCGCAATCTCTTCTAATGTAGGTGTGAGTTCAAAATTTGAAAACCGGAATACATTACGGGTCGGGTCCAAAAATGGTATTAGTGCCTCAATGACATCCTTCCTCGGTTTGATGTTTAGTAAATCAACTAGGCCGCCCAAAATCTTGACCACAGTCTCTCTGCTTCCTTTTCTTAGATCATGCCACCACATATGGAGTTTCAAGGGGATCCCACTCAGGACTGAGAAGGTTTCGATGTTACTTGAAGTCATCCTGCACATTTATTTGAAAAGGATTTATTTTAAAAATTGGCTATTTCTGCAAAACAATTCTTTATTTAGAAAGCAAGGATTTGGTTTTGCGAATACGGCCCTTCAGCACTTTTGGGAGGAAGATTTTAAGGTTGTGCTCGCAAACCATTAAAAATGACTCAGGGTGGCTGTTCTTGCAAAACGGCCTTCCGGCGTCCTTTGGGGACATTCGGCTTATTTTAGGCAAGAATGGCATCACCCGACTTATTGGATAAAAATTAAAATTTTGGTATTTTGGCTATTTGCAAAGGGGTGGTTGGACCCGATGAGGATTGCCTACGTATCTCACATCCGGTGAGAATCAAACCAGCGTAGTTCGGGCAGATGTGCCAAAATCAAAGCTATTTTGAACAACCATTCTTCTTTCTAATTTCAAATTTCGTTTTTCTCTTCTTGTTTTTCGAAAATCCGGCAGCATTTCGGTACTATTTGGGCATTGGTTTTTCCAGACAAATGATTATCCTTACTTAGTCCTAACACTACTATTTTCACAATTTTTCGCTCATTGAGCCGGTCAACATGCAAAGCCGAGCAAATAAATGCGCAAGTAGCACGTAAGATGCATCAGGATGGTCATCTCAATTCAGGTCACCTGTCCTAGACTGACCGAACCCCTGTGTTGAGTCCCACAAGTCAAATGCACATGATGCAAACAAGCGCCCTACTAGGGATCCAGCATGAGTTTATTGTTCTTCTAGGTTTAATCCCTAGGTTTATTGGTCTAGACCTGGCTTACCCGAGCGGACAACTCGAGCCGAGGGGGAGGCAGCGTACCGGGGATACAGAAGCTCCGCCGGCTTTGCAACTTATCCAAACCTCATTCTAAATTGGGAAAGACTCTAAACAGAAGAGAAGCTACACGAAGTGCACCATTCTCCATGATGTAGAAGACTCAGAAAGAGGAAGGGATTCGCGATTGTTTATATACAATTCAACAAATATCAAAGCGGTAAAACATTTAGCACATATAGCATGGAACATGTAGCAAAATCAAATAAAGCCAAATATAACAATTTAACTGAGCTCGAATTCTGAACCCTGAACCAAATTTTTGGGTTCTTGTCCCCAACAGATTCGCCAAAACTGTCACACCTCCTTTTTCGCTACTACACCCCGTGAAGGGTATAATAAAAGGGAGTTTTTCCAATTAAAGGACAATCGAAACGGGATTCATTTATTAAAAGATTCAGAGTCGCCACTTGGGAGATTTATAGTGTCCCAAGTCACCGGTGTGAATCCCGAATCGAGGAAAGGGTTTGACTCTGTTTAACAATCGCGCACCAGAAATCCGAGTAAGGAATTCTGTTAACCCGGGAGAAGGGGTTAGGCACTCCCGAGTTTCGTGGTTCTAGCACGGTCGCTCAACTGCTATATTTGGCTAAAATCTGATCTTAATACATGTTAAACCTATAGTGCACTTTTAGAATTATTTACCGCTTTTAGTCAATTTTAGAGAAAGTGAACGTCGTTTAAGAACGTGTTTTTGGATCACGTCACATGAAATGCACCCGGATCCTCGATACATTCTTATTCAATGTTTTGGGATTTGGATTTGGGTCGCACGAAATGCACACCCGTATTTAAGGAAGGTCGTTTTATTAAAACCGCGCCTAAAGAGACTAACGCGTTGTTATTTGGGGAGAGTCATGAAATTCGCTAAACGGCCCGTCCCAAAATCTAAGTATTTTAACTCAACCATTTATTGAGGGCCCCACAATTTATGCGTTGTATTTGGCAAGGCTCATCTCATATCTTATTTAAAGGTCTACCCTAAAGTAAACTACGATTTTTCTATATTATTTGTCTCTAATAAAATAAAAGTCCTAATTAATTATTATTGTTTAAGAGTTGCATTATTTGGTTTGTGAACTCTCAAATCCTTTTGGGCCTTGAAAATGGCCCAAGGGAGAAGCCATAATCCAGACGTGCGTAAAGGGAAGGCCGGTCTGGCCAAGCCCGCATGAATAGACATATCAAATTGGGCCTCTTGTTGAAATATTGAGGCCCCAATTGCTTGAAATGGGCTGTCCAGCCTGGGCATTGAACTGAGCCGAAATTTCGACTCAACTAAACCAAAAGCACCACTAAAACTTGTTGCCTAGTTATATACTGAGAAGTTCATAGATGTTTTGAGGGGAGAAGCACCCTGGGAGCATAAGTTGAAATTAACACAATAATTATAAATGTAGGCCACACAGTTTGGTTATGTTATAAGAGCAAATTAATAGCCCCAAAATTGAACTAGTACTTACTAACTATTGGGATCAAAATGCATAGATCTACTCTAACATACTGAGATTAACATACTGCTTCGTTAAATCCATTTGAACTGTTTTTTTTTAATTATTGAAAACGAATTTAACTCCACTACACTATACTTCATTAGTGACACAAACTAAGCCAAATTACCATTACTAACTAGTCATAATAATTGAATTTCCAGGTATCAACTATGAATGACAGTCACAAGTTCCAAACAAAGTAGCCTCATATTCTAATTAACCTCTGATTTCCAAATTACTCTGCACAGAATGAAACTATACTGATATGCTAAGGAAAATTTGTTATTCTAATAATTCAGTTAGTCCACTACTGATTGACAGTCCAATTATACAAATGATATAAAACTTCAATTAAATAAACTACTTTGTATATTAAACAGCTAGAAGCAGAATAGATCCACGATTCGACTTCACACAGTAATTCAAGCAACATTTCCTCATGTGTTCCTTCAACCAAAATTACATCAGGCCTTCATAGTTCATTGGGAGATTAGAAGAAATACCTGGAATTGATTTTATAACAGAAAAAGAAGAAGATCAGCAATAGCTTCACTGAAGAACTACTCCAAACACAGCAACAGCAATTACAACAGCAACAACCAGCCAATACAGGAATAATTCGAACCCAGAGCAACCAGGAAATTTCAACAGAAACAAACAGCAATAGCAAATGACCCATAGCAACTAGTTAAACCTCAAAAACTAATCGAACAAACAACAAAACCCTTGAACCTTCAAATCAATAGAACTGAACTCAAACTGGGAACCAGTAGCTAATAGCTGGAATCCATTTTCAGATGAATGAAACGGTAGCTATATTTTGGATTTTTGGACAGTTTTCTTACTCTTTTTTTTTTGTTTTTCTGTATAAAACTAAGATCTATAAGCAGAGTTTTGAACTTCTATGATTTGAAATTTGAAATGCAGGATCAGATCTTACAAGAGGATTTTGGGGGGGGAATTTTATGGCTGAAAAACTTGTTCATGAAGGCAAAGGGGGTTGCCTTTTATAGGCAAATTTCAGGGGGAAGCTTCTAGACCCCCTCACACTTTTTTTCCCTCTTTTATTTCAGATTTTATCCCCTAGTCCCTAATTTACTGACTTCTTTCCCAAGTTATCCTACTATATTTCATGAAATTGCAAACTGAACCATATTCTAGGGTATTCTAGAACTTCCAAATTCAGTTACTATCCTATTCCCTAAGTAAAATGCCCTTGTACTTACTCATGGAATTACTAACCTAGTTTGAACCAAACCCCCAAACCTGTCACCTTAGTCAAAAGGTGACCCTAGTTACTTTCTAAAGCCCAAGCTTATTCAGCTATAACCAAATTAATTAAGAACCAAACGAGCATGGATAAACAGAACCCAATAACAACAGATTAAAATCGAATACTAACTAAACAAATTAAAAGAGATTAAAATCTATGCTACTGAATTAAAATCGCATTCAAACAAATACTAAACCCTTTATCAAAAATTACTAACACAGGATCAAATCACAGGAATAGAAGAAAATTATTGCTTTGTTATTTTTTAACCACTTAATAGTCTAATTAGGTCAAAACTCCAAGATCATTAAGGAAACAAAATTGTATTCAGGCTTTGAACTCAATTTGTTTAAACAACGAAATTTAAAAACAGAGACAGAAAGTGAACAAACAATAGCTACCAATTGAACACATCTAGGTGGAATTCAGACTAAGGGGCGAAGGAGAAGAGCAGAAGTTTTGATTAAAGAAAAGAGGAATGAAAATTGAATCAGAAGAAACAAATAAAAAGAAAGAAAAAGAGAAAACTCACCATCTGGACTCATACTTAGGTGAAAAACCCTAGCACGCTTAAATCTTCAGTTGAACTTCAAAGCTGGATCTCGGATTCAACATTAGAAGGGCTCGTAGGGTTTTCCAAGGATGAAAATGAGGGAATCATGATGAGGGAGGTCTGGTGACTTTGGGGTGTGAGTTTGGTGGGATTTAGGTGGAGGCGCCGCCGTATACGGTGGTGGCGGCGCCTAGGGATTGGAAAATTTGAGGCGATTGGCTGGGATTTGGAGGAAACCAATGCCGGATCTATGATGTGGAGGGTGAGAAGAACGTGTGGTGAATTTTTGGGCGTCATTGGGGGTTGACCGCCGCCGCCGGCGGAAGGCAGAAGAGGGGTGGTGTTATACCGACATTACAGAAGGGGGGGTACGAGGAGGATAAAAAATGTTTTAGGATTTATGTTAATTTTGGACAGTTTTATTCAAATCTAATCATTAATCAAGGGCCGTCGGATGAGAACAAATGAATGGCCAAGATCAATTCATCAATTATAGACTCAAAACGATGTAGTAGCCTCCCCATACTACGTCGTCTCATGAGTCTTAGAGAGGTGGGGTGTGGACCGGGCAATTGGGCTTGGACGAGTGATTTTGAACGGGTAATTAAATTGGGCTGGGGAAAATTGTAATTACAAAAGCCCAATCTAATGTCCATAGAAACAGCCCTCTCTTTTTAATATTTTCTGGTTTTTCTTTTATTTCTTTTTTCCGAATTTTCCCCCCTTTTTTCATTTGTGTTTTACATTTTTCTGATTTTGTAAAAATGCAAAAAAGTTAAAACAAAGGCCTAATATATTTTGAAAATTATGCTAATTAATTCCTAAAATTATTTAAAATCTATTTCGTGACCAACTCAACTCAACAATTAACAATTAAAAATGTAAAAGTGGGCTATTTTTGTTATTTTATTTCTTTTCAAGCAATTTTAACTACTAATTAATCCTAAAATGTAAAATTAAACCCTAAATGCACGTGCCGAATGTATTTTTGTTTTTTGTTTTTTGTTTTTTTATTTTTTATTTTCATATGAATAAAAATGCACAAATAAATGCAAACAATTAATATAAAATTCACAAAATTGCAGAATAATGAAGAAAAATCATTTTGCTTGAATTTTGGGAGTAGTTCACTTCGGAAAAAAATCACGTGCTCACATGGATTAATCATTATAGATCAAACTAAGAATTTCAACCATCAAAGAAATATAAACAAACAGTTAGAGCAAATACAGTGAATTCATTGATGATTGATAAGATTCTACTACAAAGTATAAGAAGAAATAAAAATACTGAAAACATGAGCAAAAGAAACAAAACGTCTCGGACTGGGTCACTGGTTGATCTACACTAGGCTAGGATTTAAGGCTTGGAAGAGGTAGGGGCTCAGTTATTTGCTTGGAGAATTTTCAACATGTCTTGAAAAATTCCATAATTCTTATTCTTTTCCCTTGCAAGTTCAGTTCTGAGAACATCTCTCTCAGATTCTACCTCAACCAATTGTGTCTTCAGCCTTGCAATCTCAATATCCTTTGCCTCACTCTCTTGTACCAAGACTCTGACTTTGCTATTGATAGGTGTCTTTTTTGATGAACCAGGTTCATTAAGAATGACATTGACTTCATAATCGCAAGCAAGCAGAGTATTAACCCCGCTTCTTCATAGGTACCTTGAAATGTGCAAGCACAGTTGTGAGAATGAAACCATAGGGAATGGCATGAGTTTTTGTGCCATTGATAACCCTATCAGTAGGTCTGTGAGGGTTTCCTGTTCAGATGGAACAGGTTCATCTATAACTTTTTCAAGTTGAACCAACCCCTCATCAGCTTCACCAGACCCACTTCCCCCTGTTTTGCTCACACTCTCTTGTATTTCACTAATTTCCTCTCCCCAAACAACCATTGCACCAGTTTCTTTTGTTAGACCAACAGGAGTAGGTGAAGAATCAACCACTCTTGTACGCTTTCCCATCACAGTACTCCTAGCACCCTTGCTCTCTTTTTCATTTCCCTTTTTATTTTTACCACCAACTTTTCCAGATTCTATAGTCTCAACACCTGCTATAGATCCTACCAGTACAAATCTATGCTCCAAATTTGCAGCAACTTCAGAAATTGTCTCAGGAGTAACTTTAGAATCAGAAGATACCTGTTCAGTTTCAGATTACCTACTTTCTTCCCCCTTAGTAGCTGACTTAAATGAATCTTCAGATTTTTGGGATTCTTCTTCCCTACCTGCTTTCAATTGCTTGTTTATTTTCTTGATCTGCTCTCCTTCAGCGACAATCTTACGAGCCATCATCTTTACTCTACTTTTCTTAGAGATTGGTGTTGTAGAAGGTGTGGAAGTGGTTTCCTGTAGTGCTGATAAAGGATTTTCATAAGTGTTCGTATCTGGGCTAGGGTATGGAAGAGAAGAGAATTAGATTGTGTTTGGAAGATGAAAGAAGAATGAGAGTTTTTTACGGCTTGAGAGAGATGAAGTAATAAATACACTAAAGTTGATCAATATACACAGGAATAATTGATGGGGTATCTACAGCTTTTCAGACTCTTAGAAGTTTAATCAAACTGAATTTCAGTTTTGAAGAGACATTATAGTGTATCCCTAGAATTTAGATACTTCCATTTGGTTGGGACTCTTTTGAATGGGACTGGTTCACTTGTAACGGATAAGTCCAAAAGGAATTTGGTATTTGGTGGGACTCTCTGCTCATGATCCAAATATAGTTATTTCAAATTATGCAAAGTGTAGAAAACATACTGTGTTACCTTGATGAACCAGGTTCTTCACTGATAATTCTCTTGTGTGAGTCTAAATTTGCCAAAATAGAGAAAATATCATTTGTGATTAATGAGTCATTTTAACACATGGCACGAGAGTATACTATGAAAAGTATGAGACTGGGCAAGATTTAATCTAATTATACAATTTACTGACTTTCTAACCAAAATTTATTTTTCAATTTTTTTTCATTTTTTTCGTTTAACCTTGAACTGGTCCTTTTAGGTAATCTTAATCATCCCTAATTCCAATATGTTCCTCTCAAAGTGATATCTACTTAAGGCTTCTGTGAAGATGTCAGCAATTTGCTTGTTAGTAGCACAAAACTTCACAGTGATCAAGCTTTTCTCATAGTTGTCCCTCATGGTAGTTTTCATACTAATAGCAAAGTGATCTCTATGTGCTTAGTTCTCTTATGATGAATCGGGTTCTTTTTCATACTAATAGCACTAGTGTTATCATAAAAAACAGGGATGCAACAAACATCAATTCCAAATTTCAATAATGGTAGTTTGATCCACAACAATTGAGCACAACATGAACCAGTAGCAACACAGCTTCAGCAGTAGATATGGCCATTGAATTTTGCCTTTTTGTAGGCCATGACACAAGAATGAACCAAGAAAGTGTGCCATACTTGAGGTGCTCTTCCTATCCACTAAGAAACCTGCATAATCAGCGTGAGAATATCCCACTAGGTTAAAATTACTACATTTTGTATACCAAAGGCAAAGGTTATTGGTTCCTTTCACGTATCTCAATATTCTCCTTACATTAGTCAAGTGGGGATCTTTTAGATTTGCCTGAAATCGAGCACAAAGACCTTACACTGAAAACAATGTCAGGTCTGCTAGCAGTAAGATACAAAAGAGAACCATTCATTCCCCTATACAACTTCTGATCAACAGATGAACCAGGTTCATCTATATCCAATTTTATGGATGTTGCAATAGGAGTGTCAATTTCTTTAGATGTTTCTTCCTGGTTTTGTTACTAAGTAATAGGTTCATGGACAGGTTCCCTCGAGGTTTGAGGATCAGTTCCTCTCTAGTTAGTTCCCCCTGTCATGTTGCCCTGGGTGGAAGGACCTGTTCCATCACGTGTTCCTTCCTGTGATGTTTTTTCAGGCTGGACTATGGTTTCACCATTTGAATTTCTTATCAGCCCAATCTCGTCATTATCTTGCTCCTGCTTCTCAGAAAGAATGTTAGTTTTAAAAAACATATACATTTTTCTATACACATAGTTCTTTTACTGTATATCTTATAAGCTTTACTATGTGAAGAATATCCCAAGAATACTCTCTCATCACTTCTGGGATCATACTTACCTAGGGAGTCTTTTCCATTATTATGCACAAAGCACTTGCATATAAATGCCCTAAGATGGGATATATTTAGCTTTCCCTTTAAGTGACTCATAGGGAATCTTCTTAACAAGAGGTCTAGTCATGCAACTATTTATGACGTAGCATGCAAAAATTCAGCAAACTTAGCATTTTCAAATTTAGTTCCATGATCAGACCTAATTGATGCATGTTGATTACCTAGTTGTTTCAGAATTTTTCTGACAAAAGAAGTAAACATGTAAAATGCTTCATCTTTAGATGTTAAAAACAATGTCCAAGTAAACCTAGAGTAATCATCAACAAGCACCATCAGATATCTTTTACCACCTCTGCTTAATATTCTCATTGGACCACAGAGATCCATATGGAACAGTTCCATCGTTATGGTGGTACTTACCACTTTCTTGCATTTAAAAGAGAATCTTACCTGCTTTTCCCTTGCATAAGCCTCACAAACTTTGTCTTCCTTGAACTTGATGTTAGGCAGCCCTATCACCAGATCCTTGGAGACTAATTTGTTGAGTTGACTCAGACTTGCATGTCCAAGTCTCTTGTGCCAAAGGAGGGGATCATTGTCTAACACACTTAAGCAAGTGAGTTCATTTTCTAAAAGTGTGGACAAATTTATGTATGTATTGTTTACTCTTTTTCCCTGCAAAATAATCTTATCAGTGGTAAGATTAATCACAAAATATTTGGTAGTGGTGAATGCTACCAAGTTACTTTTATCACATAATTGTGATACACTGATTAAACTGTACTTTTGGCCATCTATCAGGTAGACATTCTCAATAGAGTGAGAGATAGTCTTAC
The DNA here is from genome assembly GCA_026770625.1 of Nicotiana glauca. NCBI lineage: Eukaryota > Viridiplantae > Streptophyta > Magnoliopsida > Solanales > Solanaceae > Nicotiana > Nicotiana glauca. Next base: position 27,712 of record MU781860.1, read on the forward strand.
CTACCTTTCCAACCCCAATGATCTCATCTTTCTTCCCATTTCCAAAGGAGACATTACCACCTTTGAGGTCCTCAAGTGAAAGGAATTGGTTCTTGCTTCCTGTCATATGCTTTGAACAGCCATTATCCATGTACCATATTTGACTGCTCCCCTTCACTTGGACCCGCGAAAGAAAACCAGGGGTTAGTCTTAGGAACCCAAACTAGTTTGGGTCCCTTTCTATAGGCAAAGGGGTGAATTAAATTCTTTTTAGCCCAACCTGGCAGTCTATTTTTCCCTTGAACGAATTCTTTATTCTTTTGACTAGCCTTTTCTTTTGCAATACATTACTTTTACAGTGACCAGTTTTATCACAGTGTGTGCAAATTTTGTTCTCAGGAAGTGTGGAGTACTTGCTTTTGGGATCCCACTTAGGTGCAGGGGTCCCATAGTCAAGTCCTCTCTTATTGCTACTATGGTGTTCATGTAGCCATGAAAGTGCATCGGAGGACCTATTCCATTTACAGGTTCTATCTAGCTCGTGCTTAACCTTGTTTAGATCCTCCTTAAGGACTCTTATCTGCTCATCTCTTTTGTACAACTCATCTTTCATTTTTCCTACATTTTCTTCTAAAGTGAGTTGTGTGTGATCAGATTTCTTTTTACCAGTTCCTAATTTCAATTTTAGATTTTCAGATTTGAGCTCTAAGACTATGGTGTCAAGTTCATGAACCCGGTTCTTCAACTCAGCATTTTACTATCACTTTCACTAGCCCTAAGTTCCAGGTTTTTGCACTTAGCTTTCAGAATCACACACTCCTTAGAAAGCTATTCCTTTTTATTGTTTATAACCTCAAATTCATCAATGAAATCTAGAAGTAATTCAGATAGACTTTCTTTAGACAAAAACTTAATCATGTCTTTGAGATGAATTATACTTACCTCAGATTCCTCATCGGATTTCCCAACTGCCATAAGTGTTTGTTCGTCTCCATCTTTTTCTTCTAAGTCATCATCTGAGCTTTCACCCCAAGCAGCAACCATAGCCTTTGTTGATCCTTTGTTCTTCTTGGGATGAACCTGTTCCTTCTTCATGTTCCTTCGTTCAACTCTTTCCTTCTTCCATTCAATTTCCCATTGAGGGCAGTTTTTAATGTGGTGATCAGTCTTCCCACACTTTCAACATCCCTCATTGGTTTGTTTTTCAGGAACCCTTGGTTTGATGTAGCTTCCACTTCTTGAAGGACCATTTCCTCTCATTAGGTACTTCTTGAACTCCTTTGTCATCATGGTCATTTCATCCTCCTCTAGATCAGCACCTTCAGTGATTCTGAATACCATGCTCCTTTCCTTCTTGGGTGCATCCATCTTCATGGTTTGCCTTCTAAGTTCATAGGCAGTGAGATTTCCAATTAGCTCATCGAACTTAAGAATGGAAATGTTCTTTGATTCCTGAATACCTGTGATTTTGCTTTCCCAAGAGATTGGAAGTACCCTTGTCAAAATCTTCTCAACTTTGTCTTCTTCAAGAATAACCCTTTCAAGAGACGTAAGTTCATTTGTTAGTGTGGTGAACCTTGTATACATCTCATGGATGGTTTCCTCTTCCTTTATGGTGAAATTCTCATATTGAGAATACAACAGTGTTCCTCTGGACCTCTTCACTTGAGGTGTTCCTTCATGAGCCACTTGAAAAGTGTCCCAGATTTCCTTAGCAGTGGTACAACTTTGAATTCTACTGTAATCGTCTAGGCCAAGTCCACACACAAGCCATTTCTTGGCCTTGGCATTCTTCTCCCATTTCCTCAAGTCTTCAGCAGTGCAGTCAGCTCTTGTCTTTGGCACGTCCACTCCTTCAGCATTCTTCTTTTTAGTTTCCAGGGGACCATCAGTGACTATGTCCCAAAGTTCATAGTCTTCTCCTATGATGTGATCTCTCATCCTGTTTTTCCAGCAAGAGTAGTAGTGGCCATTAAAGAGTGGAGGCCTATCAGTGGATTGCCCTGCCCAGTTTCCAGGTGGTGCACTCATCTTGATCTTTTCCTAAGGTGTTAGCCTCTTCAAGGATAACCTGCTCTGATACCAATTGATGTTCTAAATGTCAATACCACATAAGGGGGGGTGATTTATGTGGTACCTAATTTTCACATTAGAAGAACCTGGTTCTTCTAGATGTACTTACTATGACTGTTTGTGGAATTAAGAGTGCATGAAATAAAGAACACAGAGATTTTTATGTGGAAAACACCTGGTTCAAAAGGTGAAAAAACTACGACCTACTACTCAGTAGGATTTTCCCAAACTTCCACTAAAATCACTGAGCCAAAACTGCATTTACAAAACTCTTTGTAAACCTAAGGATTACCTCTAATCCCGTTGTAGCAACCAGCCTCTAACTGTTGCGACAACTTCAAGTTAACTCTAACTTGAATACTCAAAATACTTATTACAATTGCTTCTAGATAAAACTGAAAGGTACAATATTAAAACACCTACTACAATTGAACTAGAAATAAAGAAAGATACATAAAACTCTTTATGGCGTTGGTTCGTCAGTCTGGTTCGTGTAGCTTCAGGTTTGCACACTTGAATCACACACGAATTGCTTGCAAAATGACTTGCTATTTTGCTCCCAATTCACGTTTAACTTCTGCTTTTTTTGTGCAACACTTTAATGTGAGAACATCCTGCAATTTATAGAGTTAGTAAATGAAGAAATAACTAGAGTTCTGATGTAACTCTTCCTTGGTTGAAGAGTTCTAGTTGATTTCAACTTATAACTCCTTCCCTATCTTGAATTGTGTTCTCTTTGACTAAGGAATCCTTCTCCTTATCAATTATGCAACTTTTTTGATCAGGAGATATTAAATACACCAAGTTAACCTTATCTCCTTCATGTGAAACCCGCATGCTTGAATCTGCCCGTTTTTAAGCACCTGAGTGATGGACCTGGTTCATCATGAGTTCCTTTGTCAGTCTTCAAAACTAACATTTACTTGGGACAACAGCTAATTTTGAGATTTTTAATATTTTTCGATTATTTTCGATTGGGTATTGTTCCATTGGCATATTGTGACGCATTCGTTGTGGTTTTGATTAGATTTGACGCACGTGGAGGCCAATTTGAAGGTCAAGGGCATCGCGAGCTAGGGATTTCACCGGTTCGAGGTGAGTAATGATTGTAAATGATATCCTGAGGGTTTGAAACCCCGGACTGCACATTGTAGTGCTATATTGAGGTGACTTCCGCGCTAGATAGCAAGCGTGGGGTAGAGCACCGTTGGGGATTGTGACTTGATCCGTCCCGATTGATGATTTTGCCGCGTATTTGACTGGAACTTATTTGTTATTATCATGATTTGGGCTGATTGCCATATTTTGGGCTTAATGCCGATTACTTGAGTCCTCCATGGATTTTTATCACTCTTTCCTCACTATTTGATATACTACTTGAACTCAGTCCTGTTGATTATACTGTTTACAAACTCAGCCACTTTAATTGAATTTTTAAGACTTAACTGATATTCCATTGTTATTTGGGCTGAGCTATACTATTTTATTTATGCCCGATGGGCTTATGGTATTTTCTAGATTGAGTGAGGCTTTCAGGCCTCGTGTGTGATGTGAGGAGGCTTTCAGGCCTTGTAAGTGATGTGAGGAGGCTTTCAGGCCTCGGGTGTGATGTGAGGAGGCTTTTAGGCCTCGAGTGTGATGTGAGGAGGCTTTTAGGCCTCGAGTGTGATGTGAGGAGGCTTTCAGGCCTAGAGTGTGATGTGATGAGGCTTTCAGGCCTCGAGTGTTATGTGAGAAGGATTTCAGGCCTTATGTTGATATATCGCTTGGGCCGTAAGGGGCCCCTCCGGAGTCTGCACACCCACAATGAGAGCGGGTACCCATGTGATATGAGAGTGAGCCCGAGGGGCTAATATTATGCTATGACTGATACTGAGACCGAGGGGCTGATACTGCTCTGAGCGATTGATATTGAGCCCGAGGGGCTGGTACTGTTTTGAGATATTGCCCGAGGGGCGAACTTTATGTGTTTATCTTGCATATTTACTTGCTTTTTTTTACCTGTTATACTGTGGTATTTGTGCCCGAGGGGCGGATTCTCTGTGCTTATCGGAACTAACTATTTTGAAATCATTTTGTAACTGTTGAAAAGATCATTTTCAAAAGAGTTAAACTGTGCCAAGATATTTTCAAAGATTTCACAGTTTTACTGTTTTCTCAAAGGGTTGTACCCTGCTTCTATACAGCATGATGGTTTGCTTTACATGATTTCTTACTGCTCAGTTGTTATTTACCTTTATTACTCACTGAGTTGGAGTACTCACCTTACTCTATGCACCTCGTGTGCAGTTGCAGGTATTTATTCGCACGGTAGCGGGTATTGGCTGTTTGGAGGCAGAGTTGTAGGAGTTTAGCGAGGTGACTGCCAGCATCCGCAGCACCAATTTTTTTCTCTATGTTATTCATTACTCATGTTCAGCGTATTTCTAGACTTGTAAATGTAATTACATTCGGATAGATGCTTGTGACTTGTGACACCCCGATTAGAGCTGTGTTGGGTTGTATTTCCGCTAATTAATATTATTAAGTCATATTTAAGCTGTTTATTTATGTTTAACTATTTTTGAAAAAACAAGCTGGGTTAGTTGGCTGGCCTCGGCCTCACGAGAGGCGCCATCACGACCAGTGCGGGGTTTGGGTCATGACATCAAGACACTCTAGTCAAAGTAGTTAAGCAAATTTAAAATTATACAATTTAAGGTACTTATACAAGAGTCAAAACCTGAGCCTAAGTGTCACAGCCAAAGTACTCACTATTCTCAAGGAACAACAAAGTCAAGAGATATTGCTTCAATTCAAAACACAACATAATGGCTCCTATTCCTAAAAAAACTAACTACACCTAGTTCAAATAAAACCCTTGGAAAAGAATTGCGGCACAAAGAAAAACCAAGGGGGAATGCTACACTACCTAACAAAAGAAGATCTTTTTTTTTAGACTTAAAATCCCTCAAGAAAATTGTCTAATAGATCCATCATAGGGAAAAGTCCAATGCACAGTATAACTAACACAACTAAAATAGCATAGAAAGTCACCCAGACAATCTCCTCACCCCATACTTAAAATTGTGCATTGTCCCCAATGCACAACATAACTAATAAAAAGGTAAAAGAGACTCCCTAGTAGGCCAAAGGCCGAAGCACTAACAGCTCATGGGGTACTCAGACTTCTCCCAAGCATGGTCATTCGTGCAGGTACCTCATACTTAGTTCCAACCAGTTGGTTTGCTGTTGCATCCTTCCAATATCTTTGCTTTCCATACTCGTAGAAAATAAAAAATTGATACTACAAAAATAATACAATTTAAAAAAATTAAAAAATTAAAAAATAAATAAAAGAAAGCAATAAAGCTGGGTTGCCTCCCAACAAGCGCTTGATTTAACGTCGCAGCATGACGCGAATCACTTTTTGCCTCCACCTCGAGCTTATGAATTTAACCACCAATTTGGCATCAAGTTTTCGGCTATGCTCCACGGGTGGAGGAAAAAATCTAATTGGCCCAAGCAGCCATTGTACTATTCTACACTTCTTGGCTTTTAGATGAGGTATGTAATCCTGTCTTTCTGGCAAGAAAAATTTCAGAATGTAGACACATTGTTCCTCATTTCTTGACTTCTCAATCGACTTGGATGACTCTATTTCCATATCGTCATCCAAGCACAATGTCGAAAAATGTTTGGAGTGGGGACGAATGCGCTCACACACATAAACTTTAGGACTTTCCGCATCCTCAACATCAATGATACTAGAGTCAACAAAATTTGTATCCTCAATGTCCTTGGCTGACTCTAGTCTCACTTCTTCAACATTGAAATCCTCAAATTGTAGTTAGCTAGGTTGTTGATGTTCTAATTTGACCTCCCTAATTAACACCTCAAATTCATGCTCTTCTTGGCTACTATCCTCAATATTGGCTTGTTGGTCATTAACAGCTCCAACCACTTGACCCAATTGAGCATCCAAGTTGTGAATAGTTGCCTCTTGCCTCTCAATATGCAGTTGTTTCTCATTATTTTGTTTCAGAAGGCACTTTAACATATCATTGATCTCCTTCAGGTCTGCATCCCTAGGTTCTTTGTTCCTGCTAACTTTACAAGAAAAGGTAGAACCGTCATAGTAAGGGGTTGGGGGAAGATAAAAAATATAAGCACAACCATAAAACACACAATTAGTGCAAGACACTAGCGATTAAAGCTCAAGCTCAATTAAAGTGCATTAAATTTAAGTGTAATAAGCGACTAAAATACGTAATTATAACCTATCATCAACACCCTACACTTAAATCATTGCTCGTCCTCGAGCAATCAAACTACACTTTTGTCTAATAAGCGACTAAAATACGTAATTATAGCATATCATCAATATACATTTATGTTTGTTATATGCAAAAGATATTCCAAATTTTATAGTACACTTTTGCATCTACCAGATATAAATAATTTTTGGTCGTGACCTAAAAGTGATATTTGCCCAAATTGTTTTGGCTGAAATTAATTGGGCGTTTGGACATAAGAATTGTAAAATTCCAAAAGAAAAAAGAAAAAAAAATTAAGTGAAAATGGTATTCTTAAATTTGAGTTGTGTTTGGACATGAATATAATTTTGGGTTGGTTTTGAAGTTTTGTGAGTGATATGAGTGAATTTTAAAAAATACTTTTTTTGGAGTTTTCCAAATTTTTGAAAAATTCCAAATTCATATTTAAGTGAAAATTAAAAATTTTATGGCCAAACAGTAATTTCGAAAAGAATAAAAATTTTCGAAAAAAAAATTCATATGTCCAAACAGCTCTAAAATATCCAACGGAGAAAATTGACTTTTATCGAACCTAGAAGTACTTTGGAGTCAAGAATGTCATATATATTATCTTCATAGAATATACTTTACTTCTTTTTGCGCAAAAGAATGGTCATAATATGTACGTACTCCTATAACTAGGGATGTTAATAGATATTTAAAAATCGCCTAAACCGATCGGATCGTACCGTACTGAATCAGTTTTGTTGTTTCTTTTTAAGAAACCATAGGTTGTTATATAAATCTATAACACTACAAAAAAAACTGCGTTTAGCGACGGATTTTAGCGACAAACATAGTTCCGTCGCTGATTAGCGACGGATTGGCGACGGACTAATAGTTTCGTTGCAATAAAAAGCAAAAAATAGTTAGTATATAATATAGCAACGGATTAGCGACGAAATCGAAAATACGTCGCTAAATATTGGCGCTAAATAATGGTGCCCTTTATTTAGCTACGGATTTAGCAACAACACCGAGGCGACAAAATTTATTTACCTACAGCGACTGAATTAGCAATAAAACGTCCGTCGCTATGTTAAATTTCTGTATCAAATTTTTTAAAGCTAATTGCTACGGGAATTTCCGTCGATAATGTAAAAAAATATAACTATTTTTAGCAACGGAAATGCAGGCGTAGCTAAATCCGTCGCTAAATAACCAATTAATAATTTACCCTAGGGTCCAAATACGTAAAACATCAGCCTTTCTTCTAAAGTTGGAACTGAAACTCCATCAGAGCAAAACTAGGCGGCTGGGAGCATTAACAGTAGAAGACACGCCTTGAGGGAAAGAACAAGAGCAAAAATCAATAGCCAACGTGAATCTAAGGTTTGTAGACCATATTTCTGTATTTGGGTATTCTCTATTTGCTGGAAATTGATGGTTGAATTAACATTTTTGGGGTTAAAGATTTGTAATTTTTTGGAGCACTACTGTGAGTACTTATTTATTCTTTCAATTAATTTAAGCACATCTTCTTTATTCTTTCAATTAATTGAGTAGCCAACGTGAATTAATTTAAGCACATTTTTTGGTGTTTAAGCACGTCTTTTAGATTTTCTGTTTCTTAGTTGTGAGCTTCATTTGATAAGTGCTGGCTGATACTATGAATGACCTATATGGTCTTGTCATCGGTGCTTTGGCTGAAATCTTATATAGTAATCATGGAATTTCATCTTATATACATTGATACCGTCTTTCGAGCTTTTCTTATGCTTTATAATGCTACTTATTTGCTAACAGATCATTATTTTTTGATAATATGGCTCATAATTTCATCTTTTGACTTCTTTTAGTTTTAATCCAGCATATTTCTTCTTTTTTGTTTAACAGATAAAGCAATGTTTCCAGTCAGTTAGTAATTGTTTTTGGTTTTCATTACAAACAAAGACTATATTAGTTTAATAAGCATTTGTAACTCTTAGAATGTATTTAATGAGGAGCAATGGTAGAAAATAGCACTTAATGTAACAAGTTCCATTTGTAAAACTATGTAGTGTTTGAGCTAGAAAAGCTTGACTTTCCTTAAATTGAGCGTGTCAATGACATGGTAATTTAACTTACTTCATAGGAACTATTTCCTTATTTGAAGAGTCAGCTAATCCCCCATATTTATTTCTATATTATATTAAATAGGAATATGGATCATTTAGAACGTGCTTGGATGTACGAGAGGTTGGATGGCCGAGGCGGTATAAATTCTAATTTTGTAACTGGCGTGGATAACTTTCTCTTGTTTGCACGTTCTCATCGAAATCGCATGAGTGGTGAGAATGTTCGATGTCCGTGTAAAAAATGTTGCAACATTATATACATGGATGTTGAAACAGTTAGATTGCACCTTTTTAAGTTTGGATTTGTTGAAAACTATTTTGTTTGGAAGTATCAAGGGGAAAAAGATGTGACTGATGTGACGTCTTCTAGCAGTGATCTACATGGTGGTGTTCAACCTGCATTTGCATATGACAATCCATACCGACAAATGGTTTTAGATGCAGCTGGACCCAACTTTGGCCAGGGTTCTAGTTGGCAATCTTATAGTAATACTGAATTTGAGTCATCTCATCATTTTGAGCCTTCAATGGAGGATGAGGCTAATCCTTCAATGGAGGAGGAGCCTAATCCTGAGTCTCAAAGGTTTTACAATTTGCTAAAGGCCGCTGATACAGAATTGTATCCTGGTTCTTCCCTATCTCAACTCGCAGTAGTTTTTAGGATGTTAAACATTAAAATGGAGAACACTTTATCACAGAGGGGATATGACCAAATGATGCAATTGATAAAAGAGTCTTTACCTGAAGATAACATAATGCTTGAAAGTTATTATCAAACCAAGAAGCTAGTGCGTAGCTTGGGTTTGCCGGTTGAAAAAATTGATTGTTGTAATTCAGGATGTATGTTGTATTGGGGTCACGATGAAGAACTCACATCTTGCAATTTTTGTGGCTACGAGAGGTTTAAACGTCACGTTGGTTCTTGTAAGAGGAAATTAGTCCCTTATAAAAGGATGTATTATTTTCCTTTGATTCCTAGATTGCGAAGATTATATGCATCTCATACTACAGCCGATGACATGAGATGGCATCATGAGCATATGCAAGAGGACGGGGTAATACGTCATCCATCAGACTCTGAGGCTTGGAAGCACTTCAATGAAACTCATCCATTTTTTGCTGTTGAACTAAGGAATGTGAGGTTGGGATTATGTACTGATGGTTTCCAACCATTTGGTCAATCAGGAAGAAAATACTCTTCGTGGCCTGTGATTGTCACTCCATACAACTTACCTCCTTGGATGTGTATGAAAGAGGCGTACATGTTCTTAACTGTCATTGTTCCAGGGCCAACCAATCCTAAACAAAAAATTAATATTTTTCTACAACCTCTAATAAAAGAATTGACCTTGTTATGGGAGGAAGGTGGGGAAGCATTTGACATCTCAAAAAAGCAAAACTTTCAATTAAGGGCGGCTTTGATGTGGACAATCAGTGACTTTCCAGCATATTCTATGTTATTAGGATGGAGTACTGCTGGAAAGTTAGCATGTCCTTATTGTATGGAGGACGCACAATCTTTTAGATTAAGTCATGGTGGGAAAACAACTTGGTTTGATAGTCATAGAATGTTCCTTGATCAACATCATCCATTTAGGAAAGATCGTAAAAACTTTCTTAAAGGTCATACTGTCAAAAGGCTACCACCAGCACTTAGAACGGGAGAGGAAATTTTGAACCAAATTAGTGAGTTAGGGCTAAGGAAAGTAACAGATCAAGATGCACAAGTAGTTAATTCGAGAATATGTAAATCTTGTGGATGGAAAAAGCGAAGCATCTTTTGGGATTTGCCTTATTGGAGTTCTAACATGATTCGGCATAATCTTGACGTCATGCATATTGAAAAGAATGTCTTTGATAATGTATTTAACACAGTTCTTAATGTTAAAGACAAAACCAAAGACAATCCGAAAGCACGTCTGGATATGCTAACCTATTGCGATAGACCTCAGTTGGCAAAGGATGCTAGTGGAAAATATCCCAAAGCTGCATATACAATAGATAATGAAGCAAGGGATATCTTATTCGATTGGGTGAAAAGTTTGAAGTTTCCAGATGGGTATGTTTCAAATTTGGGTCGATGTCTAGAGACGAACAAGTCTAGGTTATTTGGCATGAAAAGTCATGATTGCCACGTGTTCATGCAACGATTAATGCCTATTGCCTTTCGTGAACTACTTCCTAGCAATGTGTGGCAAACACTTACTGAATTGAGCTTATTTTTTAAAGATCTTACTTCAACCACTCTACGAGTGGCTGACATGGAGAGATTGGAAATAGACATCCCACAGATCTTGTGTAAGTTGGAACGTATATTTCCACCGGGGTTCTTTAACTCAATGGAACATTTACCCGTGCACCTGCCATATGAAGCAAGAATTGCTGGACCTGTACAATATCGATGGATGTATCCTTTTGAGAGGTAAATTTAAAACTTCTATGTCGTAAAAGTGACAAGTATGCTACATATAACTTTTTAATTTAATGGTCCATTCATTTATCTATTTAGGTACCTTGGAACTTTGAAAAAAATGATTGGAAATAAAGCTAGTGTTGAGGGATCTATTTGTGAAGCATACTTGATGACAAAGTCAACACAATTATTTTCTCATTATTTTGAACCTCATATCATTACACGTGATCATAATGTGGACCGGAATGATGGTGGTGGTGTTGTGGAAGGTCATAAAGGAAATTTATCAATATTTACACATCCGGGTCGACTATCGGGAGAAGCAAAAAAGAGGAGTTTATCCTTGGAAGAAATCAAGGCTGCCCAAACTTACATTCTACTAAATTGTAAAGAGGTTGAGCCATTTGTAAGGTAACATTTGAAAGTTATACTTTCTTAATATAACAAATATTCATATATCAGAAGCACTAATTTTAACTTATTTTGTTGCAATGAAGTATGTACGTGGAATGTTTACAAGAAGAATATCCGAGTTTACCTCAGGATCAAATAGATGAGAATCTCGAAACATATTTCTCTATATGGTTCAAGCAATATGTAAGCCTCCAACCATAATATACTTTTATACAATAATGTACATAAATTGACTTGTTAAATTTAACTCTCACAATTTTTTAAATAGGTCCAAAGCAACCATATCGAGAATGCATTCTTGCGTAGCCTTGCTCATGGACCATTGACAAGCGCGATATGTCATTCAGTGTATTTTGTTAATGGATATAAATTTCACACAGAAAGTCATGGTAGCGCAAGATCAACAATGAACAGTGGAGTTTGTATATCGGATCCAAATGTTGGTGACTACTATGGTCGGATACAAGAGATTATACAAGTAGAATACCGTGAAGAACCTTTAAAGAATACTGTATTATTCAAGTGTGAATGGTTTG
>MDKF010103518.1:0-18217 GCA_026770625.1 Nicotiana glauca
CAAATGAGAAATACCTGGGGTTGGAAACCCTGTCTTAGCTGAGTGAGCCCGAGTGGCCAAGTCTGTATTGACTGAAATGGGTCAAGGACCCTATAGTGAGGGTATTAGATATATGCCGGATCGGGATGCACGCCGCAGCAGTATATACATATACATGTATGGATCCGACTGCACGCCGCAGGAGTATATTATATGGATCGGACTGCGAGCCGCAGTGATATATGATATATATATATTATATGGATCGGATTGCACGCCGCAGTATTATAGCGCTTGGATTGTAGTAGCCCCTCCGGAGTCTGCACACCCCCAGTGAGCGCAGTCGACTATTATTATTGGATCGGGTTGTACGCCGCAGCAGTACATACTATTATTGAATCGGGCTGCACGCCGCAGCAGTATATATATATATATATATATATATATATATATATATATATATATATATATATGTATATGGATCGGGTTGCACGCCGCAGCAGTATACGGTACAGATCGGGCGGCACGCCGCTGCAGTGTAAGTAAATTACCGAACTTTGAGAAGAGTAAGTGGGTAGTGTACTGGTTTGAGGGACATTCACCTGTTTTTCCTTCACTTAGCTGCTATTTACTATATTTACTATTTGATATAGAACTGTGTAGTGTTTTTACGAGTTTTTTTATCTTCAGTTGTTATTTATTTCTATTACTCACTGAGTCGGAGTACTCACTTTACTCCACGCACCATTTGTGCAGATACAGGTATCCAGAAGGCTTAGTAGAGCGTTTTGCTGTTGCTCAAATTTGACACCGGAGTTATCGAGGTAGCTGCATGGCGTCCGCAAGACCCGATTCCTCCCCTTATCCCCTTTGTTTCCGCATTTTAGACTTTTATATGTATAGGCTGCTACTCAGTTGTATGTAGAGGCTCTAGACTCGTGACACCAGATCTTTTGGGAGTAGTTTTGGCATTGTTATGGTTTCCCGCACTGCTTTTATCTATTTTCACAGATTAAAATCATGTTTAACTGATGACTTAACTTTATTAATTGGTAATGAGTTTCGTATTTGGGTTGAGAGTGTTGAAATAGTCGGGCTTGCCTAGCATTGTGTTGGGCGCCATCACGACCGGGATTGGGGTCGTGACATTATTGATGATTGCACATGTCATGGTGTAAACCTGAAGTCTATCAATGTTGATAATTTATTCAATTGGCATAATTGGTTTAGCAATATCAATTTACGTATGATGTGCAAAAATAATAGAGAATTCACATGGGTAAATATTAAAGAACTAGAATGTTCTTTACAAATTCTCTTATATTTTTTGTTCTCATTAATTAATTGACCAACTAAAATTGGAATTGAATCCCATGGATCCTGGAAAAATCAAAAGTGAATATAGGCCCATTCACCTGCCATGTATACCACAAAAGATTCATCTACGAGATGGTTACATGTACGATTATTATTAACCCACAACATGGTGTTTGCGAGGTAACGTGCTCAATAATTTGATTTAGAGCATAATTTCCAGATTTTTTATTCAAGATAGTTCTTCTTGATAAGTTGGTTTACATCACAGTTGGTTTAGCAAGATGATTTATGTAACGACCCGACCGGTCGTTTTGAGCTCTAGCGCATCGTTCAGCAGTTTGAGTCCATGAGCAGCTTCATTTCAGGTATTATGACTTGTACGTATGGTCGGAATTGAATTTCGGGAAGTTCAGAGTTGATTTGGAAAGAGAATTCTCATTTCAGAAGCTTAAAGTTGAAAGAATAGGATTGGATTTTTGAGTAAACGACCTCGGAATCGAGATCTAAATGTTCTAGCAAGTTCGTATGATGATTTCAGACTTGGGCGTATGCTAGGATCGGGTTTCGGATGACCCGGGTGCATTTTGGCGCCCAATTGTGGAAGTTAGCATTTTGGAAGGAATTTCATAAGTTTGGCTTGAAGTGCATTTCAGTGTTATCAATGTCTGTTTGAGATTCCGAGTCTGGGAGGAGCTTCGTATGGTGATTCGGGAGGTCTGTAGGTCATTCTGAAGTCATTTGGCTAAAGATAGAAATTTGAAGGTTTTTGAGAAGTTTGACCGGAAGTGGACTTTTTGATATTAGGGTCGAAAATTGATTCCGGAAATTGGAGTAGGTCCATAATGTCGAATATGACTTGCGTGCAAAATTTGAGGTCAATCGGACGTGATTTGATAGGTTTAAACATCGAAAGTACAAGTTTGAAATTCTAAAGTTCATAAAGCTTGGATTGGAGGTCGATTCATGATTTTAGCGTTGTTTTATATGATTTGAGGCCTCGAGCAAGTCCGTAATGTGTTTTGGGACTGGTTGGTAGGATTGATTGGGGTCCCGGGGGGCCCCGGTGGATTTCGGGTGGTTAATAGATCGAATTTGGGTAAAAAGTTGCTGCTGGTTGCTAGTATCTGGTTTCCTTCTTCACGAACAAGAAGGGAGTCCCGCGTTCGCAAAGAGGAAAGTGGGAGGCTACTGGATTTGGCCTTCGTGAACGCGAAGGGGTGCGCTGAGCTACTATGCGAACGCGAGGGAGAGATCGCGAACGCGTAGAAGGAAAAGTTTGGCCTGAGGTCATTGTCCTACGCGAACGCGAGGCCTGGTATGCGAACGTGAAGTGGCTGGGTAACTGGCCTTCGCGAACGCGAGCAACAGGCCGCGAACACGAAGAAGGGCGGACCTGGGCTGGGCAGAATGTTTAAAAATCGGGGTTTGAGTTCATTTCACCCATTTTTCTCTTGGCTTGGGTGATTTTTGGAGATTTTGAAGAGGGGGTTCCGTCATTCATCATGAGGTAAGTAATTTATGCTAGCTTTGAGTTAAATACAAGGTTTATATATGGATTTAGACATGGAAACTTGTAAAAGGGAAAACCTAGAAAATTAATATTCTTTGAATTTGACCACGATTTTGGGTATGGAATTAAGAGAAAATCATATATTTAAGTTTGTGAGTTCATGGGTAAACCTTATCTTCAAAAAATTTCAGAATTCGGGCATGTGGGCTCGAGGGCGTTTTTGTCAACTTTTCGATCAGGGTTAGGAATTGTTATAAATTGGATTTGTAATGAGTAATTGAGCTTATATTAATGGATTTGCGTAATTGTTGGCTAGCTTTGGAGCATTTAGCATCGATTAGAGTCTTCAGAAGGGCGTGGAATACTGGTTATGGATCTTCGGGGCGAGGTGAGTCTCCTTTCTAACCTTATAAGAGGGAATTGTCCCCATAGGTGAGTTAATTGGTTATGTGCTCCTATTTGTGGGGGCTACGTACGCACGAGGTGATGAGAGCCCGTGTGTAGCTACTATTATGCTATTGTCCGGGTAGTCTAGGACCAAAAAGCATGTTGTACTTGGATTATTTGTAAACTTATTGACAGCTTGAATTGCTTAAATCACATCGAATCAGTAAATGAATTTCAAAAAGGATTAAACTTCATTTTTCTTAAATCATTAAAGGAAAATTGGCTTTTATTGGAATAAACATTTCCCGATAAACACTTAATTGGCTGTTGCAATGTGTGTATATATATGTGCCCGCGTCGCATGTATGATTCGTGATCGGGATATTTGTTTATTTAATATTGACTGCGTCGCATGTATGATACGCGAGCGGGGTAATAGATGTATCTATGGTTCCTGTCGTTCGACCCTCGGCAGTGCGCATTTTATATTTATGTTAGATCGGGCCAAACGACCTCGGCATGAGTTGCACATGCTTGTATTGCTTGCCTGGAGATTTCTTGATATTGATATCTGCTCTCCTCGACTTGAGATAATTGTTAAGAAATGGATTACGAATTTGGAGGCTTTTAAATTAAAAAAAGGAACTTTTACCTGTCTCATGACTTATCTGAATTTATTGTTGTTAATAAATCCATGAATCATCGCATTAATAATATATTATTATTGGACCACTAGTAAGTATCGAAATCGACATTCTCGTCTCTACTTCTTCGATATTAGACGGGATACTCATTGAGTACACGTTGTTTTCGTACTCATACTATACTTCTGTGCATTTTTGTTGCACAGGCATATGTACCTCTAGTGGCTTACTAGGCGTGGCAGCATGGTTGATACAGAGACTTAGGTGAGCTGCATTCTCGAGGCAGCCCACAACCAGCAGAGTCTCTTTCAGTTATTTGTATTTATTTTCTGTCCAATATTGTACTCCGAACGGTTGTTGCATTTTATTTCTTTCTTAGTAAATGCTCATGCACTTGTGGCACCGGGTTCTGGGATGATTATTGGGTAACTTGTGTTTACTTCGAAACATTCTTTTATTAACATTGTAAAGATTGTCTTTTACTAGTAAAATTGAAGGAAAAATCTTGGTTTTCAAAATTGTCAAAATGAAAGTTTAATCGAGTAATTTGGTTGACTTGCCTGACAGCAGTGTCCAGCGCCATCACGACCCTTAGTGGATTTTGGGACATGACAACATGGTATTAGAGCACTAGGTTTCTACGGTCTCACGAGTCATGAGCAAGTCTAGTAGAGTCTCGCGGATCGGTATGAAGACGTCTGTACTTATCTTCGGGAGGCTATAGGGCTGTTAGGAGTACTTCCCTTCTTGATTTACTCATCGTGCGGTTTGATCCCTTGGGGCTTATGCCCTTGTTTTCTTTCCTACTCAATCTTACATGACACGAACCGCTCGTTATAAATCGAGAGTTGAAGAATTATAATGGTACTACAGATGTGGTGCGGGATGTTTTTCCCGGTATTGTCCTCGCCTTGCGAAGGGAGTCTTCTATCATTTCGGCCCGGTAGTGGTGCTTCTGAGAGCTCTGAGGCTAGGCACAAGTTTCCATGATGCTTATGAACGATTGTTCCGCGGTATTAATATGATAGTAGGATGTTTGCCTACTTGTCAGGGCAGTGAATGACTTGAAGGGAGGTTTACTCAGTGCATGATTTAGAGATTCGATATTTTATTCCTGGCAGGGGAAAGGCAATCGGCCTGAGAGTGTTCCGGTTTGGGTTGATGGGTAACGAGGCTTGGTGTTTTCGAGCGTGGTGGAATCTTCATCTACGATATAGTGTCGTCGTCCTCAATTGTGATTTAAGTTCGCCGGTGTTATGGCCTTCTGCAATTCGCCTTTGAAGCAGGTTAATACGGGTCAGTAGTGAATAAGCGTTGGTCAAAGATCGCGAGGTGCGGTGGTTCAGGATTGAATCGGTGTTTCTAATGTCGACGACTCGAGAAAGATGATCTTCATAAAGGTTTAAAGTTAGTAGCGATGGTGGGTACAAGTGCTACGAAGATAGATTTTATTAAGGCAACAACTAAGCACCAAAGGATGAGAAAGATATGTGGGAAGTGTCAGGCGATGGATAAAGTTTCTAGAAAGCCAAGCATAAGAAGCAAAGATCGAGTAGTCAATTAAAGGGGTGAGTTCCGCCAAAGTGGGAGGGTGGCGGAGTTGTATATAGGCATTGTGGTAGGATGACTATGCGCCTTAAGGAGGGTTTGGAATGATTTGAGATTTTTAGTAATTGGCGATTCGGGCATGCAGATTTAATTTGAAGTATGGGCCATTATGCGGCAGGAGATTGGATATAGCGGGAAGGAGCTGCTTGAAATGAAGAAGGATACAACATAACTTTGAATTGGAGGGATGTTGTCGCACATTTAATAGATGTCCATGAGAGGTGAATGGACTTGTGCAGCTAGAGAGTAAGCTCGGACTCGGGATGGGTTATTGATGTCGTAGTGATTGTACCCTGTGCAGCAGCATTGGAAGATGTTGGAAAGTGATTTTCATGGGAGGGTTATTCCATGTGGGCAGGTTAGTGGTCGCGTGGTTGGCGAGGATTCGGCAAAGAATTCTATTGGTTGTATAGCAAAGAGATCAGTCGTGCGAACGCGGTTGATGATTCAAAGTATAAAAGGGGTTTACAGAAGGATTCCAGGAATTTTGGTGGTTGATTGCGCAAGGTTATGTCAATAAGAGATTAAGAATCCTGGTGAATTCCAGAGTTGTGTAATAGTGGCTTCGAGCTAAGTAGGAGAGTCGCATCGCCTATGATTGGATTTGTCACGACCCAAACCCCACACTGGTCGTGATGGCGCCTCTCGTGAAGACAAGGCCAGCCAACTAACCCAACTCATCTCTTTCAAAAATAGTTAAGCATAAATGAACAACAAAAATATGACTTAATAATGTTAATTAACGAAATTACAACCCAACACAGCCCTAATCAGGGTGTCACAAGTCACGAGCATCTATAAGAATGTAATTCCACTTTACAAGTCTAGAAATACACTGAACAGGAATAATGAATAACATACAAAGACAGTGGTGCTGCGAACGCTGGCAGTCACCTCGCTAAACCTCTACAACTCTGCCTCCACGCAGCCGATACCCATTACCGGGTGAATAAATACCTGCAACTGCACGCAAGGTGCAGGGAGTAAAGTGAGTACTCCAACTCAGTGAGTAATAAAGGTAAATAACAGCTGAGCAGTAAGAAAACACGTAAAGCAACCAACATGTTGTATAGAAGCAGGGTACAATTCTTGAAGAAAAATAGTGAAAACTATAAAATCTTTAGAAATATCTTGGCTCAGTTTAAATCTCTTTTGAAAATAATCCTTTCAACAGTTACGAATTGATTTCAAAACAGTTAGTGCTGGTAAGCACAGAAAAATCCGCCCCTCGGGCACATATACCACAGTATAACAGGTAAAAGAAAAGCAAATAAATATGCAAGGTGCGCACATAAAAGTTCGCCCCTCGGGCAATATCTCAAAATAGTACTAGCCCCTCGGGCTCACTCTCAGAGACACTCTCAGCCCCTCGGGATCTCTCTCTCAGATCACTCTCAGAACAGTATCATATAGTAACCACTGCGGCGTGCAGCCCGATTCACATATCGCTGCGGCGTGCAGCCCGATCCATATGGGTACCCGTGATCACTGGGGTGTGCAGACTCCGGGAGGGGCCCTTTACGGCCCAAGCACAATATCAAGCCACCTCATGGCATATAAACAAGGCCTGAAAGCCTTCTCACATCACACTGATGACTGAAATCCTCCTCACATAATACTCGAGGCCTGAAAGCCTCCTCACAATACACTCGAGGCCTGAAAGCCTCCTCACACTACTCAACATATTCTCACATATGGCCCTCGGCCTCACTCAATCCAGAAAACATCATAAGCCCCTCGGGCATCAATAAAATAGTAGTGCTCAGCCCAAACAACATTGGAAATATCATTTAAGTCTCAAAATTCAATTAAAACGGCTGAGTTGCAAAAAGAGTAAAATCAACAGGACTGAGTTCAAGTAGTATATCAAATAGTGAGGAAAGAGTGATAAAAATCCCCGAAGGGTTCAAATAATTGGCACAAGCCCAAATATAGCAATCAGTCCAAATCATGATAATAACAAATATGGTCCAGTCAAATACACGGTAAAAATCATCAATCGGGACAGACCAAGTCACAATCCCCAATGGTGCTCTACCCCACGCTCGCTATCCGGCGTGTAAGTCACCTCAATATAGCACTACGGTGTGCAATCCGGGGTTTCAAACCCTCAGGATATCATTTACAATCATTACTCACCTCGAACCGGCGAAATCTCTAGCTCGCGATGCCTTTGCCCCTCGAATCGGCCTCCACGCGCGTCGAATCTATCCAAAATCAGAGTGAATACATCACAATATGCTAAGGGAACAAAGCCCACGATAAAACAATCAATAACGGGCACAAATCCTGAAATTACCAAAACTCGGGCCCCGGGCCCACTTCTAGAAACTCAGAAATTTTCACATCAATATGTTCCTTATCACCTCACAAGTTCATACATACCAAAAGTTCTCAAATCCGACCTCAAATGGTTCTTTCAAATCCCTAAATTAAGTTTCAAAATTCCAAGCCCTAGTTCTTCAATTTTTGGCTTAATTTCCATGAATTTCTAGGTGGATTTCACAATAATAACGAGTTTTAAGTTCAAAAATCTTACCTCCAACCGATTCTCCTTGAATCCCTCTTCAATTTCCTTCAAAAGCTCTCAAAAAGATCAACAATGGAGTGAATGAGCCCCAAAATCGCGGATGAAATGTTTAAAAACATTCTGCCCAGGTCTGACCCTTCCTTCTACGCAAACGCGAGGGCTATCTCGCGTTCGCGATGCTCAAATTTTCCATCTGCCAAAAATTCCCTTCGCTAACGCGGCCCACACCCCGCGAATGAGAAGCTTCCTCAAAGGCCACTATACGAACACGACTGCACATATGCAAATGCGAAGACAAAAACCCCTGAACCTCAATTCCTTATACGCGTTTGCGGCTACTGCCTCGCGAACGCGATGCACACCCAGCTACCCCTCCGCGAATGCGAACCCACGCATCGCGAATGCAAATAGTAATTCACCTGCCTCCCAATTTCCTTCTTCGCGAACGCGTGGCTCCTCTCGCGAATGCGAAGAGATAAATCTCTGCAACACTGAACCTTTAATTTCTGCAACTTCCAAACTCCAAAAATGGTCCGATTGACCATCCAAAACTCACCCGAGGCCCCCGGGACCCCAACCAAAAGCACCAACACATCCTAAAACCTCATTCAAACATGTTCCAATCACCAAAGCACCTCAAACCTCACCAAAACCATCAATTCACATCGAATTCAAGCCTAAGTTTTCTAAAAACTTCCGAAACACGCATTTGATCAAAAACCCAACCAAAACACCTCTGAATGACCTGAAATTTTGCACACACATCCAAAATCACCTAACGAAGCTACATCAACTCTCAAAATTCCATTCCGACCCTTGGATCAAAATCTCACCTATCATCCGGAATTTGCCAAAATACTAACTTCGTCAATTCAAGCCTAATTCTACACCGGACCTCCAAAATCAATTCCGATCACACTCCTAAGTCACAAATCATCCCCCTAAGCTAAACGAGACACCGGAAATCACATCCGAGCCTCTAAGTCATAAGTCAACATCCGATTGACTTTTCCAATATAAACCTTCCTTAAAGAGACTAACTGTCTCATTTCCATTTAAAACCAATCCAATTCAACTCGTTCACCCAAGACTCTTACAGTGAAACATAAGGAAGCAGAAAATGGGGGAAACGGGGCGATAACTCACTTGACGACGGGCCGGGTCGACACATCCTCCCCCACCTAAAAACACGTTCGTCCTCGAACGTACCCAGAGCTGTTCTAAATCCAACCAACCGCTGAATAACCTTACCATGCATATACCCGGGGGTGATCCCACTTCACCCTATCTCATATAGGTCGGATAACACATTGTAACTGAGATTTCACCATCCAATCTAGCCCATAGGCCATAGAACCACATTGCACTTTCCGAAATCATACACAAGATCAGAACCTCACATCTATGCTCAGAATAAGCCCGAACCAGCTGTAATAACCCATACCTGCAACCTCAGGTGCAATCATATGATATACCACATAACCCAAACACTCGAAATGATAACTTCTATTCATAGTAGCTGCACACAACACCCGAATACCAGTAGAAAACCTCTTATAAACTAAGTTCTTATTCCACATTTTCACACACTACCAATGATAAAGGAACACGCAATAAATCATCACCATTTCTCAGATCAACCATTCATGAAGCCACTTCCCTTTTGACTAATACCACAGCAGATTCCGAGCCGAACCTCGATATTATCCTTGAAACAAGCTGAAATCATATTCGTTCGCATTCATTAGTGACCCCAACGATCACCTTGAATCCAACACACCACTCTGGTGATATGACACCTCAATACAGACCTAAGCCATAACTTGCATAATACGCGCACCAATAAGAACGGTTTGAACATACTCAAATCATGAAAAATGACTTAGATGAAAGAGTTGTACCTCAAGCTCATCAGTACCATCACAACACAAGGCTGAGACCCCATCTCGGATCATAGAAATAGAACACTTGAATCTACCCCGAAAGGTCATATCTCCACGTAGCCTCGCTACAACGTGCGATCCTATCCAAACACTGCTACCCATGAAACACCCCAAGTCGCTATGATCAAAATCGACAGCCACTCACAATTTGATGTCTAGAACCTAAGCAATTCATTACACCCACAGTGAAACAAATAACATATGCCATGCAACTTGATAGGACATAATCGATACACCGTTCCCTAAGCAACTCTCAATTACTCTTCCCGCTTAACTTTCACTATGAATCCCCAATAGAACCGCACCACATGTGCCCATAACCAACAAATCATAACATCTAACAACACCGAAAAGCAACTCATAGCTCTCTTCAAATCACTAACAAGCTCAATAACGATCAAATCAACCTATCCCTCAACAATACAATTTGGGGCCAACCAAGCCAACTCAAGCTAAACACGTATCCACATCGGCCTACCAACGAACTCATTACCAGGAAGGCCTGAAGTTGCTCCTTCCACTACTATAACTCCTGCCGGAGTTGTACGATACGTGCCCGGCACCAATCAATAACAAAATCCATAACCTCGCCCGGCGACATTCCTGACCACAAGAAACGCATCTGAAAAGTCCCTTAACACCGGGACGGAACCAATGGTAGGAACCTCTGCACTGACATCCATCACGAAGGCCCAATTAAGAAAAGTAATCCTTCCCAGCCATCCGCTGGTCTTTGAAATATAAGCCACTCTGCTAGAACATAACCCGACGCACCTCGCCACTCAACCCGTGGCATTTTTGGCATAGCCCACAGCGCAATAGTCCATAGCCCAACACTGAGACAACCAGTCTACACCCTAACATCATATCCAAAATCTAACTTACCGAGCAAAGAAAGATCCACTCGGGCCTCCAAATCCCCTGTAGTTGCTAAATAGTGCCGACTCACATGATCTACCATTACATCATAGCCTGTATATGAGAACTTCCGTCTACATATCCACACGGCACATGAATCTCATATCTGATCCCAAATTTTGCTGTCCGAGTACCTTTAATACCCAATCATTCCACGATAAATACTCTAAAATTTTCCTGTGCCACCAAGCAAACCTGAATACCACCAGTTGATCCAACAATAAAATGCCGCAATACTACCGAAGTATCATCAGTTTAATCATATTACCCTTTTTCGAGACAAATACTCTCGTCAAATCACTTCCAATTAACAGCACCTTTTTCTTTGATTATCTGAGGCTACCTGTTGCCTAAGAGTTTTACGAACTTCCTTTCAGAACTGAACTGTGACCTAGCACACGCCAGTCTCAGTCCTCCACAACATACCGCATATACCATACCATCCAAGGATAACATGAAATCTTTCATCTCCCTTCCATGCCACAAATATTTACGCACTCAACTAGTCAAGAAATTCCATTGATCCAATCTAGAAGAAAATCATTACACATCCCATGCCTCTCATATTCGTAGAAAATACACCTCTTCAACCACGGTAGAAATCAACGAGAACTCTCCCAATTCCGTTTGCATAAATTAAACTGCCAGGACTGAATCCTTCTAACTCGACCAAGCTAAGCAAGCCATCAAAACCCAAGAGCATTGCTGTGAAATACCAGTACAAACTCATTACCTCGAACACACACAAAGAATTAATCATATCCTTTCCATACTGATTCGGTCTACTATCAAGCTACTTCATTTATCTAGATTTCCTTTTGATTCATTTTCAACTTGATATCCCCTCTTGTTGTAGCACCACAATGACTCTAACTCAGGCTTACCACACGAGACCCAAGCATAAGACCACACCGTCTAAAACCCATAAGCCGCTGAATACTCTCTCAATATCCCTAGAAACACCAAATTCCAGGATACTTTACTCTGAAGAACTTCCTGCGAATTCTGAATCCATCACCTTTAATTTCCAAATATCGATACATAGGAGCCCATAAATAAATCATAAAAATGCCACAAGTCTTGACCTCTTTCCAATGAAAACACAGTCTCTAACCACATACCCAACCTTGAGATACCTGATTGTTTCTGTAGAATCTTGAACGAATTAGAACCATTCTCGAAAGTCATTCACTCTTATTCAAACTGAAAATTACTTGACCTAACGAACAGAATCACCTGTGCCTCATTGGCACTCCGATACCACAAAAATGAAATCCTCATCCCAATACGACCAAGCAACTTCCTGCTCTATGCGCCGAGCATTCTTTACCACTGACACTCCAGACATTCCGTGATTTTCATACTCTATGAAACATAATATGACTTTTGTCAAAAAAAAATATTTCCTTTACTCTAGCCATATCTAATTCACTCGCACGCCACAAGCTGGAACTAACATAGCACATAACCGCGCGATCAACTGCTCATAGCAGACTCCCCCACTTGGCTCGAAGCCATATATCAAGACACACTCAACAACTCATAACACTTTTACTCTATTGATGCCACAATACCATAGTGAGATTAAACTCAAATCATTTACAAGTTGTGAAAACACAGATCATCAAGCACTGTAAATCTTCTGAAATTCTCGCATTCATCCCCGCAAAAGTGAAGCCCACTCTCTTAAGCAATCCGAAATTTCAAATTTCAACACGTACCCTTCCGTTACACATGAGATCTTCTGACATACACATAAGGATCACACCACTTCAGAACCCTTCGCAGGAGATAACCCACCTACTTGCCTCAATATAATATTTCTGTATACCTTCCACAGTTATAAACTGTTCACAGTCACTTAGTCTTCCTGAGTCTGAACTCATACCGCAACGTAAAATTTTACTTCACTCCCCACTAGGAGACACGAAAATATTCTTCACGCATCCATCACTTGGGACCACACATCCAGTCACGATGGAAATCAAACACTTAGTAGTTCCTCTATCATCCAGTAGACCTTCCTCATCACTTCCAAGTTACATAGATACGTCTTGTAGTGCTAAGATACTCATCACATGGCTATGCAGCCATCACTTCCACTAATAGGAACAATACCGAACGTATAAGTTCAAATCACTTACTTACACAATTAGCACCTCGGTGCTCAAGCCATAGGCAAAGATCCGGCCTCAAGTCCTCCAGACTAGCCCAATATATACTCACAGAGATTACATCTCGTCCCTCGATCGGGGATTCACAAGCCATCAAGGCACATCAAATTTTGAGCACTCGTGCGCACATACGAACACGTGGAAGGAATTTCAAGAGTTATATCTCAAGCTGAATCAAGGACGTACGATAAGAATTCAAGAATGTGAAGTTTTCCTAAAGGTTTTGCAGCCTCTCGAGGATAAATACAGACGTTTTCGTATTGATCCGGGAGACTCTACTAAACCTGCTCATGACTCGTGAGACCTAGTAACCTAGGCTCTAATACCACCTTGTCACGACCCAAACCCCGCACTGGTCGTGGTGGCACCTCTCGTGAAGATAAGGCCAACCAACTAACCCAACTCGTCTCTTTCAAAAATAGTTAAGCATAAATGAATAGCAAAAATATGACTTAATAATGTTAATTAACAAAATTACAACCCAACACAGCCCTAATCGGGGTGTCACAAGTCACGAGCATCTATAAGAATGTAATTCCCCTTTACAAGTCTAGAAATACACTGAACAGGAATAATTAATAACATAGAAAGACAGTGGTGCTGCGAACGCAGGCAGTCACCTCGCTAAACCTCTGCAACTCTACCCCCACACAGCCAATACCCGCTACCGGGTGAATAAATACCTGCAACTACATGCGAGGTGCATGGAGTAAAGTGAGTACTCCAACTCAGTGAGTAATAAAGGTAAATAACAGCTGAGCAGTAAGAAAACATGTAAAGCAAACAACATGCTGTATAGAAGTCGGGTACAATTCTCGGAGAAAAACAATGAAAATTGTGAAATCTTTAGAAATATCTTGGATTAGTTTAAATCTATTTTGAAAATGATCCTTTCAACAATTACGAAATGATTTCAAAATAGTTAGTGCTGGGAAGCATAGAAAAATACGCCCCTCGATCACAAATACCACAGTATAACAAGTAAAAAAAAGCAAATAAATATGCAAGGTGCGCACATAAAAGTTTGCCCCTCGGGCAATATCTCAAAACAGTACCAGCCCCTCGGGCTCACTCTCAAGACACTCTCAGCCCCTCGGGCTCTCTCTATCAGATCACTCTCAGAACAGTATCATATAGTAACCACTGCGGCGTGCATCCCGATCTACATATCACTGCAGCGTGCAGCCCGAACCAAATCTCGCTGTAGCATGCAACCCGATCCATATGGGTACCCGCGCTCACTGGGGGTGTGTAGACTCCGGAAGGGGCCCTTTTACGGCCAAGCGCAATATCAAGCCACCTCGTGGCATATAAACAAGGCCTGAAAGCCTTCTCATATCACACTCGAGGCCTGAAATCCTCCTCACATAACACTCGAGGCCTGAAATCCTCCTCACATAACACTTGAGGCCTGAAAGCCTCCTCACAATACACTCAAGGCCTGAAAGCCTCCTCACAATACTCAACATATTCTCACATACGGCCCTCGGCCTCACTCAGTCCAGAAAACATCATAAGCCCCTCGGGTATCAATAAAATAGTAGTGCTCGGCCCAAACAACATTGGAAATATCATTTAAGTCTCAAAGTTCAATTAAAATGGCTGAGTTGCAAAAAGAGTAAAATCAACAGGACTGAGTTCAAGTAGTATATCAAATAGTGAGGAAAGAGTGATAAAAATCCCCGAATGGTTCAAATAATTGGCACAAGCCCAAATATGGCAATCAGCCCAAATCATGATAATAACAAATATGTTCCAGTCAAATATGCGGTAAAAGTCATCAATCGGGACGGACCAAGTCACAATCCCCAACGGTGCTCTACCCCACACTCGCTATCCGGTGTGTAAGTCACCTCAATATAGCACTACAGTGTGCAATCCGGGGTTTCAAACCCTCGGGATATCATTTACAATCATTACTCACCTCGAACCGGGGAAATCCCTAGCTCCCCTCGGCCTCACTTAGTCCATAAAACATCATAAGCCCCTCGGGCATCAATAAAATAGTAGTGCTCAACCCAAACAACATTGGAAATATCATTTAAGTCTCAAAGTTCAATTAAAACGGTTGAGTTGCAAAAAGAGTAAAATCAACAGGACTGAGTTCAAGTAGTATATCAACTAGTGAGGAAAGAGTGATAAAATAATTGGCACAAGCCCAAATATGGCAATCAGCCCAAATCATGATAATAACAAATATGTTCCAGTCAAATATGCGATAAAAGTCATCAATCGGGACGGACCAAGTCACAATCCCCAACGGTGCTCTATCCCACGCTCGCTATCCGGCGTGTAAGTCACCTCAATATAGCACTACGATGTGCAATCCGGGGTTTCAAACCCTCGTGATATCATTTACAATCATTACTCACCTCGAACCGGGGAAATCTCTAGCTCGCGATGCCTTTGCCCCTCGAATCGGCCTCCATGCGCAACGAATCTATCCAAAATCAGAGCGAATACATCATAATATGCTAAGAGAACAAAGCCCAAGCTAAAACAATCAATAACGGGCACAAATCTCGAAATTACCAAAATTCGAGCCCCCGGTCCACTTCTCGAAACTCAAAAATTTTCACATCAATATGTTCCTTATCACCTCACGAGTTCATATATACAAAAAGTTCTCAAATTCGACCTCAAATGGTCCTTCAAATCCCTAAATTAAATTTCAAAATTCCAAACCGGTTCATCAATTTTTGGCTTAATTTCCATGAATGTCTAGGTGGATTTCACAGTAATAACGAGTTTTAAGTTCAAAAATCTTACCTCCAATTGATTCTCCTTGAATCCCTCTTCAATTTCCTTCAAAAAGCTCTCAAAAAGATCAACAATGAGTGAATGAGCCCCAAAATCACGGATGAAATGTTTTAAAACATTCTGCCCAGGTCTGACCCTTCCTTCTACGTGAACGCGAGGGCTATCTCGCGTTCGCGATGCTCAAATTTTCCATCTGCCAAAAATGCCCTTCGCGAACGCGGCCTACACCCCGCGAACGCGGCCTACACCCCGCGAACGCGGCCTACACCCCGCGAACGCGAAGCTTCCTCAAAGGCCACTACGCGAACACGACTGCACATATGCGAACGCGAAGACAAAAACCCCTGAACCTCAATTCCTTATATGCGTTCGCGGCTACTGCCTCGCGAATGCGATGCACACCCAGCTACCCCTCCGCGAACGCGAACCCATGCATCGCGAACGCGAATAGTAATTCACCTGCCTCCCAATTTCCTTCTTCGCGAACGCGTGGCTCCTCTCGCGAACTCGAAGAGATAAATCTCTGCAACACTGAACCTTTAATTTCTGCAACTTCCAAACTCCAAAAATGGTCCGATTGACCATCCGAAACTCACTCGAGGCCCCCGGGACCCCAACCAAAAGCACCAACACATCCTAAAACCTCATTCAAACATATTCCAATCACCAAAGCACCTCAAACCTCTCCAAAACCATCAATTCACATCGAATTCAAGCCTAAGTTTTCTAAAAACTTCCAAAACACGCATTTGATCAAAAACCCAACCAAAATACCTCCGAATGACCTAAAATTTTTCACACACATCCAAAATCACCTGAGGAAGCTAAAAAACTATCAAAATTCCGTTACGACTCTCAGATCAAAATCTCACCGTTCTGACCCTCGAGATTTGTGCTTTGTATATATGCGGGTTCCAAGGGAAGTGATTCTGCTAGGTGCTTCATCGAGAGGGTATTCATGTGCTATAAGATTTATAGAGTTGATTATATTCGAGGCCAAGTCAGAGCGGGTGGCTCTCAACAGTGGTCCTAATGGATCCATAGGGTAAAGTGTGGTGCCTAATGATTTCAAGGCTATAGGTACGGTTAAGAATCAAGCTTGGTAGCAGCCTATGAGACGAGGCATAGAATGTTCTATCATGTTTTAACTTGCGATGTAGCAATTGGGAGGTACAAAAT
The DNA here is from genome assembly GCA_026770625.1 of Nicotiana glauca. NCBI lineage: Eukaryota > Viridiplantae > Streptophyta > Magnoliopsida > Solanales > Solanaceae > Nicotiana > Nicotiana glauca. Next base: position 16,950 of record MDKF010103518.1, read on the forward strand.
GGTTCGTGGGATTTGAGACAGCATGGTTTCGTGATTCATAGTCACTCGGGATGAGTGTGGATGGAGAGTGTTAAGTGTTGAATGGAGTTATCTTTATTTTTATGGAAATCAAGGAAAAATTGGAAGAAGAGGGATTGGTTAGACATAGTCGAATTGGCTTGTAGTTGGTAGTGATCAGTTCTTTCAGCCTGATCAAGTTATGCAAGTGAATTGTGACGATGCGTGCGAGGCTTGTCGGGTGCTGTAGTTGGTGTTATTCAGAAATTATTCTACCGTTGTGGCCTGTTATGTGGAGGTGGGCTCCAAAAGGGCTATGGTTTCTTAGACCACTACTTAGAGATTTGCATATTCTACGGTCATAAAAATTCACCTGTGTGTTGCTATGGTTCTCCTGAAGTAAGTTAAGTGGAAAGTTTTATATGATAAAGTGCTAACCTAATAGTGGTTCTGAAGTTATGATGAAAAACGTAGTCTATCGTATATTGGCATATTGGGTGCAGTGATTGGTATGGAATTTGAAGTGAAGATCAAGGTAATAGTTCGGTGTTGACAGGGATGTCACGAGCTCGGATGAGCAGGAAAGGAGTTTCGATGTTTAAGGTAAGTTGGTATTGTCTTCAGCGTCACCTAAGATCGGTGTTTTGTGAAAAAGGCCTTGCATCCTGGTTAATGATTCTTGACCGCTTTTCAGCGTTAGTGCGGCCGGTGGTTTGGAGGTACGACCTAGTTATTTTTTATGGTAGGTTGTGGGAAGGTGTCCCGCAGGAAGATTGTTTAAGTGTGGCATGTAGTCACTTGATTGATAAAGATTTAAACCAAGTATGAAGGTTGTGATAGTGTCATTAAATTGAGTATTTGATGTCGGGAGGGCACTCAGTTTATTGTGTTATGGACTGTAGGGGATTAGTCCGGCTATGATGGTTGTTCTTATGTGTTATTAGAAAAGGGAAGTTAGTATGGACCTTTGAAGGGTTATTGGCCTAGTTTGGTATGATCAGGATCGACTTGAGGTCGGTGGATGGATTTAAATGTGAATATAGGCTCTGTCACAACTCCTTTTTCCGAAGAAGCTTAAGCCTTTACTACACCTCGGGAAGGGATATAATAAAGAAGGAGTTTTTCCATTTTAAGGACAATCGAAACTGGATTCGTTTTTATTTAAGAAATCAGAGTCGCCACTTGAGAGATTTATGGTGTCCCAAGTCACCGTTTTTGAATCCCGAATAGAGGAAGGGTTTGACTCTGTTTAACAGTCGCGAACCAGAAAT
>MU781862.1:34275-50837 GCA_026770625.1 Nicotiana glauca
CAGAATTCTAAAAGGGGGAGAAGAGAGGGAAATAGCTACAAATAAGTACACATAAGGGGGTTCAGGGGGAATAGGAAAATTGAAAGAGGCAAGAGCAGGCTGTGGGCATACCCAACAATAGAGAATGCTAGCACACCCATAAACCTGTTAGAACACACTATTAGAGGCTAGGATCCCAAGGGATCAAGTTTAATTCATGGACAATAATTTGCATATTGCCATGCCTCAAGCCATAACTCAAACACATAGGGGGCAAGGGTTTGGGATTCGTAATAGAAATAGGCAAAAAAGAAATCAACATGCTAATTTGGGTGTTGAACTATATAGAAACAGTAAGTAGACATGGATACAGAAGCAATAAATAAATACATTGTTGTGGTGCTAAAGCTTAAATTACGACATACCAGTTTCAAAGAAACAAATAGAGAAAAGCAGTAGGTCTTGTAAACAGGCCACAGTGCAGACAAGAAGAGAGAATATTATTGTGTATAAGTGTAAGTTCAGAAAGACTATGAATGAGTTGTGTGTTAATGAAAGAGTCGTATATTTATAGTGTGAAAATCAGGCAGAAATAAGGTAAGAAAATAGTTAAGGAACTGAATATCAATCAAGAATCAATCACACAAGACTTCCTTTAATTAAGGAACTCAGATTCAAACGGGAAAACTATTTAAGGGAAGAAATCAAATAAACATCTTGTACAAAGTATGTAGTTAAGGGTAAATACATAAAAGTTTATTTTAGGGGCAGAATTTTGAAACACACGGTTGCATAAATAAGTTAAGAGAAATCAATTAGTAGCTAGAAAATCAAGTATCAGAGATTTACTGGTCCATGAATGAACCAAGTCAGAAAACTAAGGATAACCTTTGACTCAAATCGAATAACAGGGAAGTCAGCAAACATGGAAAGAAATCAATCAACCTTATATAAAGGAAGTGTGAAATCAATCACAATTGAAAGCCACTTAGAAGGAAAGTTTAGCACATATAAAGAGTACACAAGTAACAGACACGCGAGGCTGAATTTAAGACAAAGTGAGAGTGTCATGCAATTTGCAAATAAGTAAGAAGTAAACCATAGGAATACGGTAATTCAGCAATAGAGAAGGAGTATCAAATAGCATGCGAAAAAAAGGCCAAGTAGAGTTTAGCAAAAGTCAGAATCACATGAAGAAACAAAATTGAAGCAATGGTTTTGAGACTTAATGAAGTAGTAGATGAAACAACTTTAGGAACTCGAATAGGTCTAGAAAATCAAGCAAGTTCAGAGATGAAGCACAAGAAAATCACGTAGCCAATGGTCTCAATACTTGAATGAAGCCCCAAATTTTAGGCTTTTTGCCATTAATCGAGCATAGAGATGAAAGGGAAAGTAATCAGGGCAAAAAATACTGACGAAATACTTCCGAAATCTTAGAAAGAAATTAAGACTTTTAACATACATCTTTCAGTATAAGAATCAAATAGGAGAAACAACATAAAAATACAGTAGGAGACGCTACATAAGAAATACAGTAGAAGTAATGACACAAGAAATACAGAGCATAATGGAAGAACACATAGAAGAAACACAGTAGAAGAAATACCATAGGAAATACAATAGAAGAAATACCATAGGAAATACAGAAGAAGGAACAACATAGGAAATACAATATAAGAAACACATAGGAAATACACATAAGAAATACAGTAATACATGCTAAACATTAGAGAAAATTTAAAGGACAACTCGACGAAACACTACATCGGAAAAGATGAAGGCTCGGAAGGTGTAGTTTTGAAAGAACTTTGAGAAAAATGCTTAAGAGCTTAGAGAAAACACAAATATACAATAGATCTAAAAGAAATAGAAAAAACTCGAAGGATTAGGGTTTCAGAAGAACCCAAGTAGTGAGAAAGGCTTGGAAAAGTCACTGATCAAAGCAGGAGAAGTCGAAATCAAGCTCGAACAGCCATGGCATGCCAGAGCAAGGCCAGAAATGGCCATAGAACTCGAAGCAAATGAAGCCTGGACCAAGCTTCTTCTTGGTTAGACCTCGACACTACAATAACCAGGCGTGTAGGAGCCATAAGAAGTGTGAATATGACTTCCATAGCCTTGGAAGCCATGGATTCCGATGGCTTTTAGGGCGGAAGTGGTAGGAGGCGGTTAGGGTTTGAGAAGCTTCGAGAGAGTTTGGGGGTGGGGCTCAAAGGCAGTTGGTGGTGCCAAATGAGTAGGGTTTGGGGGGTAATGGGTAATTAAAAATGGTAAGGTTGAAATGTGGCCGTTGATCATTTTGATTAACGGTCTGGATTAAATTGGGAGCCAGGCGAGTCGTTTAAATGGGTTGTGGGTCGGGTAAATTAGGATTGGGCTTGGGTACTAGGTTGGTTTAATTGGGGTCGGGTATTGGGTTAGGTTTAGGCTAAATTTGAAAGCCAAATTTGGCTATACATTAAATAGACCCTTTTCCCCATTTAATTTATAAAAAATAGTAAATAAATTTTTAAAAACTAATTGAAGGAACTAAAATGATTTATAATATATAATTAACAATTTAACAATACAGAACTTAATTTTAGGAATATAAAATATAATTGAATCTTAAAATGACTAATATTGTAATTATATGTAATTTAGCTTAAAAATACTAAATAAATTTGTAAAAATATGCAAAAAATTATCTTAGATATATTTTAGCATAAATATAAAATTCTAATAAATGAATTAACAAAAATAATAATTTTAAAAATAATCATTGGATTTTTATGGATGAAAAAGGGAAATAAATCAGTTTAAAACATTAAAAATTACGGAAAAAATAGTAAAATGCTTGGACATACTTATGTATGTATATATATATGCTATTTTTGAAGATATTTTGCATATAAAAATATACAGGAAAAAATTAGATATCAACAGCTGCCCCTCTTTACCCGAGAAGGATGAAAGAGTTGTCGGGTAAAGATATGATGACCGATTTTGACCGGATGAAACGACTTGAAGAGGTTTGGTAGTGATCTGGCTTCTGAGCTGCTTACACATCCTTGTTCTTAGAGGAATCAGGTCATATGTAGTTCAGGATCCGTCGGCGGATTATGCCGATGGAGACCTTTCAAGGACGGGCAATATGGCTGCGGGAAATGGAGCGGGATTGCTCCTGCCGAGATGGCCGTTGCTTGCTGGTTTACTTACAAATAAGCAATACATGAGTATATTGTGCATAAATTTAAACATGATACAAGTTTCCGTCGGACCATGAATGTTGTCTTTGGATGGTTAAGATGACGTCTTGGGCCATGAAGCATATAATAAGGGATTCGCAGGCTATGAAATAATGCTCTCGGGATATGAGAATGATGCCTCCGAACCATGATGCCTTTGAATAATGAGGTGCGAAAAAAATTAAAGGGATCTTCAGGCCATGACATGGCGTTCTCGGGCCATGAGAATGATGCCTCCTAACAATGAAGCCCTCAGATAATTTGGCGATTTTTCAGCCCATGAAATGCAGTAGGTGGCGATCTTTCAGCCCATGAAAGCATAAATAAAGTGGCGATCTTTCAGCCATGCAAGCATAAATAAAGTGGCGATCTTTCAGCCATGCAATGCAGTAGGTGGCGATCTTTCTGCCCATGAAAGCATAAATAAAGTGGCAATATTTCGGCCATGCAAGCATAAATAAAGTGGCGATCTTTCAGCCATGCAAGCGTTAATAAAACGGCGAGCTTTCTTTCCATGCAATGCAAAAATACAGATGGAGACAGTGTTTAGTCTTGAAAGAGAGAATGGTAGCCTTATGTAGTGCAGAAAATGCAGATACAGTGTTTAGTCTCGGAAGGCAGAATGGTATCTTTATGCAATTTAAAAAATGCAGATAGAGACAATGTTTAGTCTCGGATGTTACATCTCGCATTTTCGTACGTTAAGAGTTTCGTCTTCGGTTAACCAACGTAGAATCGGGGATGAGATCTTCTTGACATTAACGTATTTGCGTTATTTATAACAAGCGATAAATAAGTGTTATGAGGGATAAAGGGGTATACGGATTAACGAAAACGAGTTTCGTAGAAAGTGACCAATTTGGAAAATATGGGCAGCGCGATAATACCCGATAATTATGAACTAGTATCATACAAGGTACCATATGACCACGGTACTATAATATATAAAGTATATGTGAAGTATTTTAAAAATAAATATAATTTTAAGTAATTTGTAGTAATTTTTAAGTTGTGCGGGTAATTGATTAATTATCGGATAACCGAACATTAACTAGTTAACTAATAAGTGGACAAAACTTATTTAATTATGCCCAAAAAGACATGTGGCACAAGGCCACAAACTAGGAAAGATGAGTCATTAGAATGTGATAGGTGTCTATGTCTAATGTAACCTTAAGATTAAGTCTTATAAAATAACTTTAACCTTTTATTCAATTCCATTTCCAGAAGCTAGAGACAGAAAGTAACTTCAATGTTCTGTCCTTGATATTCAATTTCATTTCAAAAGCTGAAAACAGAAAGCAGCTTCAACAACGTTGGAATAAAATTTGACATTTAAATTGAATCCATTTTGGGTTCAAGCGCTAGAACAAGAAGCAAAATTCTGTCGAAGCAAATTTCAAGCTTCTAAAAAGAGTACGGTGCAATCTTCGCCAGGAATATTATACGGAGTTTTCCTACTCTAGGTATGTAAAGTTACCCCTTTCTTTTTTTGGCATAAAATACATAAAACAAGCGGATGAACGTACGTAATTCCATTGTATTCTAGTTCTCAGTGGTACTTGACATGATAGTTGTCTTTGATTCTCTGGTGTTAGTTCATTCTAATTATTTTATAGTCTCGGATTATGATTTAACTTGTATATAGTTACTCCTGCTATTCTATTCGTGCACAGTTTCATTGCATAGTTCACCGAGTCCCTCACTAGAGGGCCGGGTACGGTATATATGTATATGACTTCATTCACCGAATCCCTCATTAGAGGGCCGGGTACGGTATATATGTATATGACTTCATTCACCGAGTCCCATAATGGGCCGGGTACGGTATATTATATAGATATACATGACTCTCATCTCACAAGGCACATGTACATTAGTATCTTTGATTATCATACTTGTCTCCTGTCATCTTTTACTCAGTCATGATCTTTTCTTTTTATTATTGTACTTCATGCTTTATATACTCAGTACATTTTTCGTACTGACCCCCTTTCTTCGGGGGCTGTGTTCCATGCTCGCAGGTACGAACGCCCAGTTTGGTAATCCTCCGGCGAGGACTTCTAATCAACTATTCTGAGAGCTCCATTGTTCCGGAGCCTGAGTCATTTTGGTACATATCCTCTAATATAGACATATGCATATCCAAGGCTACGGTGGGGGCATGTCATATCATATTTTACTATTATACTCTTAGAGGTCTGTAGACATATGTGGGTTGTATGTAGGTTTTGGTCAGCTATATCGATATGGTTCGTTTTGAATATTCCCGTATATAGTGGCAGCCTTGTTGGCCTTCGTATTTTGTTATGTTTTGGTTAGCGAATACTCCTTCGGAGACATGTTCATTTTGATATATAACATTATGATTCTATAGCTTGCCTTTACAAATTTCCATATTGTCCTTAGTTTCAGTCTAATTATATCTAGCAGGTTTATATATGAGTGTCCAGCTCGGGCACTAGTCACGGCTAGTCGGGTTGGGTCATGACAAAAGTGGTATCAGAGCAGTTCATCCTCGGAGTGTCTACATATCGTGTCTAGTAGAGTCTTGTTTATCCGTATGTTGTGCACCACATCTATAAACAAGAAGCTACAGGACATTTAGCTTGTCACTTTTTCTTCTTACTCTAGATCGTGCAATAGAGCTATATTATTAGGATAATCCTTCTCTAACGAATTATTATGTTTCAGCTATGCCTCCAAGGAAAGCGATAGCTTCCCAGAAGGGCAAATCGGTAGCAGGAGATACTAGTTAGACCCGGAGAGTTACTAGGGCCCATGCCCAGTCTATGCCTGAGATTGTTGTCCAGTCGGCGAGCTCTGCTACATCACCACCTCCAGAGGAGCTTAGAGCAGCAACAACAACTCCAATTCAAGTGGCAGCACCACCGCCAGCTCCCGAGGCCCCAGCACCTGAGCTTCCAGCTCCTCAGCCAGGGGCGGAGGATAGGGCCATGAGAGATACAGTTCAGTTGCTCACCAGATTAGTGGCACGGCAGGCTCACAGGCATGGACTAGGGGTTGACCAAGCAGACAAATTCGATAGTTTGAGGGCTCCTGACTTCTTAAGTTGTAATCCTCTAGAGTTTTTTGGGTCAAAGCTCAAGGATGATCCACATGAGTTTATTCGGCAGATGCAGCGTACATTGAGGATAATCAAGGCTTCTGAGACTGAGTCTGTTGAGTTGGCTTCTTATCGATTGCGGGATGTAGCTGTTAATTGGTTTGAGTCTTGGGAGTTATCTAGGGGCGAGGGTGCTCCTCCAGCGGTATGGGATGAGTTTGTGGAGGCCTTTCTTGGCCACTTCTTGCCTCCAGAGATGAGGCGAGCTAGAGTTGATAGGTTCTTACATTTGAGGCAGAACGACATGAGCGTTCGATGGTATAGTCTTGAGTTTGATTCGTTGGCTAGATATGCGCCTACTATTGTAATAGATATGGAAGATAGGGTACATCGTTATGTGATAGGACCTTGATTGATAGTTGTATGGCAGTGTCTCTTCAGCCAGGTATGGATATTGCTCGAGTACAGGCATACGCATAGGGGGGTAGAGGATCGTCATAGGGGACGTCAGCTAGATAGATATCATAATAGAGGCCAGTATAAAAGGGCTAGATCGGCAGGTTATCCTGGTGAGTTTTGAGGCAGGCAGCTTCAACAACATTTAGATATTCTTCCCAGCCAGCACAAAGTGAACCCCCATAGTTCACGGGTAGGAGATTCGACCGCACAGGATATTTAGGAGCTGGTAAGAGCTCCAATGATTTAGGTTCACAGATGAACAGGGGTTCGAGTCAGTCGAGGCGGCCTTTACTTAGGTGTTCTAGGTATGGTAGGCCCCATTTTGGGGAATGTCGTCTTGCTACAGGTGCTTGTTTTTCTTGCGGCCGTCAAGGACATATAATGAGAGAGTGTCATTATGGAGGTAGTATGACTCAGCCTACGGGATTGGTTGCTGGTTCATCTTCTTCTGTAGCTATGCGCCCTATGGGGCAGGGTATTCAGACACCAGCAGGCCGTGGTAGAGGCCATGGCGGGGCTTCCAGTTCTAGCGGTCCTTTGAACCGCATATATGCTTTGGCTAGTAAGCAGTATCAGGAGGCGTCACCGAATGTGATTACAGGTATATTATCAATTTTCTCTCGGGATGTATATGCATTGATAGATCCAGGCTCAACCTTATCATATATATCCCCCTTTGTTGCTAGTAGAATCGGAATAGAACCTGAGTGGATAGAACCATTTTGAGGTAGCTACACCGATAAGAGATTCTGTCATAGCTAAGCAAGTATATAGAAATTTTTTGGTGGTTATATATAGTCATCATACCATAGCAAATCTGATAGAGTTATACATGATCGAGTTTGATGTTATTATGGGTATGGATTGGTTGGCTTCTTGTTATGCTAATGTTGATTGTAGAGAAAAGATAGTTCGATTTCGGTTTCCAGGAGAGTCGATTATAAGGTGGAGAGGGAATACAACATCGCCGAAAGGTAAGTTTATTTCATACCTTAAGGCAAGGAAGATGGTTAGAAAAGGTTATATTTATCATTTTGTTCGAGTGCATGATATGAAAGTAGAGGTACCGGCTCTTCCGTCAGTCCCAGTAGTTAATGAATTCCCAGATGTATTCCCAGATGAACTTCCAGGTCTTCCTCCAGAATGGGAGATAGAATTCACTATTGATGTACTGCCAGATATCCAACCCATATCTATTCCCCCTTATAGAATAGGACCTGCGGAGTTGAAGGAATTAAAGGAGCAACTGAGAGACTTGTTAGAAAAAGGCTTCATCAAGCCTAGTACATCACCTTGGGGAGCACCGGTACTATTTATGAGGAAAAAGGATGGGTCACTGCGGATGTGTATTGATTATAGTTAACTAAAAAAAGTAACAACAAAGAACATGTATCCTCTCCCCAGGATTGATGATCTATTTGACCAGTTGCAAGGTGCTAAGTGTTTTTCAAAGATAGACTTACGATCAGGTTATCATCAGGTTTGGGTAAAGGAGGCAGATATTCCGGAGACGGCATTCAGGACCCAATACGGGCATTATAAGTTTAAAGTGATGTCTTTTGGGCCGACCAATGCTCCAACAGTGTTTATGTATTTGATGAACCGGGTATTCAAACCATTCCTAGATATGTTTGTTATTGTATTTATTGATGACATTCGTATTTATTCACGCTCAGAAGAAGAGCATGCATACCATTTGAGAACGGTACTTAGGATACTCCAGTACCAGAAGTTGTATGCTAAGTTTTCTAAGTGTGAATTCTGGTTGACTTCAATAGCATTACTGGGACATATTATTGGAGTTGATGGTATTCGGGTAGATACGCAGAAGATTGAGGTAGTAAAGACTTGGCTCAGACCTACGACACCTACTGAGGTACGCAGTTTTCTAGGGCTAGCAGGATATTATAGGATATTCGTAAAAAAGTTTGCCTCGATTTCAGCACCTTTAACAAGGATAACTCAAAAGGCAGCTGAATTTTAGTGGACGGATGCTTGTGAGCAAAGTTTTCCGTTGCTAAAAAACAAGTTGACTACGACCCCAGTTCTATGTCTTCCTGAAGGACTAGATGGCTATGCTATATATTGCGATGCTTCAGGTGTTGGACTAGGTTTTGTGTTGATGCAGCATGGCAAGGTTATAGCCTATACCTCCCGATAGCTCAAAAAGCACGAAAAGAATTATCCTACTCATGATTTGGAGTTAGCAGCAATGATTCATGCCTTGAAGATATGGAGGCATTATTTATATGTTGTTCATGTTGATATTTATACGGATCATAAGAGTCTCCAATATATCTTTAAGCAGAAAGAGCTGAATTTATGACAGAGGCGGTGGCTAGAGTTATTAAAGAATTATGATGTTGATATTCTATACCATCCAGGGAAAGCAAATGTTGTAGCAGATGCTCTTAGTCGTAATTCTATGGGTAGCTTGACAGACGTTCATCCAGAAAGGAAGGAGATGGTTCGTGAGATTTATCAGCTAGCTAGCCTTGGAGTCCGTTTGGCTAATCTTAGAGATAGTGGAGTTTCTATTCGAGAGGTTGCTGAGTCCTCTATCATAGAAGAGGTAAAGAGACATCATTACCAGGACCCTATTCTGGCACAATATAGAGATATAGCTCTTCAAAAGGAAAAGAACCCATTCAAGGTTACACCTGACGGAGTGCTACGGTATGGAGGCAGATTGTGTGTACCTGATGTTGCTGGGCTACGACGACAGGTTATGGGAGAGGCACACTCTGCCCGTTATTCTATTCATCCAGGGTCAACGAAGATGTATCATGACCTCAAATGCTTATATTGGTGGGATGGCATGAAAAAGGACATAGCGGGGTTTGTTGCTCAATGCCCGAATTGTCAATAGGTTAAGGTCGAGCATCAGAAGCCTGGTAGATTATTGCAGGAGATACAGATTCTGACTTGGAAATGGGAAAAAATCAATATGTACTTCATCGTAGGCTTACCTCGTACCCAACGTAAGTTCGATTCGATATGGGGTGATTGTTGATAGGCTCACAAAGTCAGCCCATTTTCTGCCCGTTAAACTACATATTCCTCAGAAGATTATGCGTGGCTTTATATCAAGGAGATAGTATGACTTCATGGTGTCCCTGTATCTATTATCTCTGATAGAGGAGCTCAATTTACAGCTAACTTTTGGAGGTCCTTCCAAAAGGGAATGGGGACTCAAGTAAGTCTTAGTACATCATTTCACCCCCAGACTGATGGACTGGTTGAGTGTACTATTCAGGCACTAGAAGATCTGTTGCGAGCCTGTATTATTGACTTTAGAGGTAGCTGGGATGATCATTTTCCACTTATTGAGTTCGCATATAATAATAGCTACCATTTCAGCATTCAGATGGCTCCATACAAAGCTCTTTACAGACGAAAGTGTAGGTCGCCTATAGGGTGGTTCGACGTGAGAGAATCTGGATTACACGGGCCAGACCTGGTTCAGCAAGCCATAGAAAAAGTAAAGCTTATCCAGGATAGACTATTGATAGCTCAGAGTCGTCATAAGTCATATTCAGATGTGCGATGTCGCGATTTAGAGTTTGGGGTTGATGACTGGGTATTCTTGAAGGTATCGCCTATGAAGGGGGTGATGAGATTTAGTGAGAAGGGCAAACTTAGCCCATGGTATATTGGGCCTTATCGGATCAGTTGGAGAGTGGGCCGAGTAGCTTATGAGTTAGAATTGCCCTCGAAATTAGAGTCTGTCTATCCAGTTTTTCACGTATCTATGTTACAAAAGTGCATTGGCGATCCTACCCGAGTGGTGCCCACGAATGCTGTACGAATTACAGAGGACTTTTCATACGAGGAAATCCCGATTGCCATTCTAGATCGACAAATCCACAAGCTGCGGAATAAGGAGGTAGCCTCCGTGAAAGTACTTTGGAGAAATAACAATGTGGAAGAAATGACTTGGGAGGCCGGGGAAATAATGAAGTCTAGATATCCCTACCTATTTCCTTCTCCAGATAAGGATCCGATTGAGAAATCATAATCATAAGGTACGTGTACAAATTCTTATGTTGATTATTTTCATTGGTTATGTGAGACCATTGTCATTGTCACACCTTCTTTTTCTACACCCCTGGGAGGGTATAATAAAGGGAGTTATTTCCAACTTGAAGTGACAATCGAAACGAGATTATTTAATTAAAATCAGAGTCGCCACTTGGGAGATTTATGGTGTCCCAAGTCACTGATTGAATTCCGAACCGAGGAAATTATGATTCTGTTAACAGTCCGCGAATCAGAAATCCGAGTAAGGAATTCTGTTAACCCGGAAGAAGGTGTTAGGCATTCCCGGATTCCGTGGTCCTAGCACGGTCCCTCAACTGTTGTATTTGATTTTATCTTATTTCAAAACATGTTTTAACCAATGTGCCTTTTATTAATAACCCGCTTTTATTACATTTTTAATAGGAATTTCAATGTCGTGAAAATGCGTCTCGAACCATGTCGCACCAGTGCACCCGTGATTGTCAACACATTTTAACTTCGTTGAGATTTGAATTTGGGTCACATAAATATGCACCCATATTTAGGAAGGTAATATTATTAAAATACGCGCCTAAAGCAACTACGCATTTATTATCTTTTGGGAAGGCCATGAAATTCGCTAAACGGCCCGTCCCGAATCTCTAAGTATTTTTAATATAATGTTTATTCGAGGGCCCAGCAATTTGTATTTGGTTTGGCGAGGCTCGTCTCATTTTATTATTAGAAGGCCAACCTAAAGCAAACTAAAATTTTTATTTTATTATTTGTCTCTAAAAGGCCAATTAATCACAAATATAAATTCGGGCCTCGAATTCAAGTTCGAATTCAAACAAAAGGGAAGACCCTTTTAGCTTGAACCTGCTACCTAATTCAAAACCCAATTTTATATTTTCCAATTAATTCCCATGTTCCTATTAATTTTATAAATGGGGTTTTGACTTATGGCAATTTTTTGGACTTTGAAATCTTGTCCCAATGCCATTTCAACGATGCTTGTGAATGGGAAAGGCTGCCCAGATATGAGCTTCATCCAATGAGAATAGGCCCAAATGGCCTGTCCAGTTCAGTTTATTGAGCAATGCAGTTTATATACTAGAGAATTCTACAAGTGTATCAGTGAATCAGATAATTATTTTGTTTGTTTTATACTTATTTCATTTAACTCATTCTATCTATCTCATGCATATTTAATGGTGACTATTAGAAATAACATCTATTAACAATCATCAGACCTATTCTACGAGTTCAAACCACAAGTAATTTCATGATAATCATAAGAGAGGTGCATGCTCATTTGGTTTAACCTGAAGTTCAGTCTATGGTAACCTGTTGTTAATTAGTATTCAAATAAACACATTCAAGCTGAAATGAATTATGCAAACTCTATTCACACAACCTACTTTCAGAACTAGAAGTTCGAACCCCAGTCCAGACACAAACTCATAATACTTCCTAGTGCTACACGTTTAATCCACAAACTAAACAAACTAAATCATATCCAGATTAACAGTTCATAAATGAAGTCCTAAATTTACATACAACTCAACATTCAACTACATATATAATCAAATACATTCAACTAAATTATGTAGCTATATTAAAGTGTGATACCCAGCAACAAATTTCAGAATCAACAAACAACCACTTTATCCATTTCTGAACTCGGAGTTACAACAAGGATTCGAATGTGTATCTGGATTTCAAAATTAAGAAGAAGCAAAGTCAGTCAGCATCAACAACTAACGAGTAGATATCAATCAGCCAAAACTTAATTCGATGACTTTGAAGAGTTTTGAAACCAAATACACCCCAGGCAATTAACCACAAACTACTCAAATGCAATTAAAACTTGATTAGTAGCCACAAAACTTTTTCAGCAACCAGCCAACAACCAGCAATCAAAATAACCCATATTCACTCGAAATAGCCCCAAAACAACTTCAGCAAACTCAAAACTTATCCAAAACCAATCAAACGGACTCAAAATTGCATCAGAAATCAAACTAATGAACCTCTGAAATTTCAGGAACTAGAAGAATGGAAATCAGCCATTAGAAATCAAAATTAACTTGAATTATCTAATGGAACAATATTTTTTTTTGAAGGTTTTTATTGTTTTTGGATTTTTGAATGTTTGACTTTCAAAAATTAGATTTGAAACTGGAGAGGACGTTTTTGGGGGGAATTTTGGAGGCTGAAAACTTCTTAAACAAGGCAGGTTAATGCCATTTTATAGGAAAAATTAGGGTGTAGCTTTCAGATTCAAATTTTACAAGTTAGTCCCTCACTTATTTCTATTTCACCCCTTATTTTCTGACTTGTGCTACAAGTAACTACCACTAGAATCGCTGAAATTCTACTTGTACCCCCATCTAGAGGGTTCTAGAGTATTCTTTTACCTGTGCAATGCCTATACTACCCTTGCCTTTGTTTTGAATTTACCATTTCTAATAAACTTACCCTTTTCCGTGCCTAAACTACTGTCACACCTCCTTTTTCACCGCTTAGTTTTATCGGCCTTACTACACCCCGGGAAGAGATATAGTAATAAAGGAGTTTTTCCATTTTAAGGACAATCGAAACGGGATTCGTTTTTATTTAAGAAATCAGAGTCACCACTTGGGAGATTTATGGTGTCCCAAGTCACCGTTTTGAATCCCGAATCGAGGAAGGGTTTGACTCTGTTTAACAGTCGCGAACCAGAAATTCGAGTAAGGAATTCTGTTAACCCGGGAGAAGGTGTTAGGCACTCCCGAGTTCCGTGGTTCTAGCACGGTCGCTCAACTGCTATATTTGGCTAAAATTTGATTTTTAAAACATATTATCCTATTTGTGCATTTTTTTTAGAATTAATTACCGCTTTTTGTCAAATTATTTTATTTTAAGAAAGTGAACGTCGTTTAAGGACATGTTTTCGGATCACGTCACATGAAATGCACCCGGATCCTTGACATATTCTCATTTGACGTTTTCGGATTTGGATTTGGGTTGCATGAAATGCACACCCGTATTAGGAAAGTAATATTATTAAAAAATCGCGCCTAAAGTGGCTAACGTGCTGTTATCTTTTGGGAAGGCCGTGAAATTTGCTAAACGGCTTATCCCGTATACTAAGTATTTTTAATAAAGTAATTAAAGAGTGCCTCGCAATTGTGATTTCATGCTCATACCTTTCTCAACAATTAACTCCCAAAATCCCCGACCATTCTATTCAAATAAACATCTGAACAGTAGTAAACATGATCCAATTAAGCTAAATCAAAAAACCAAATTGTAAACATAGAGATGTATGCAAATTAACAAATAAACACATAATTGGTAGTTATCCAGAAGGCATGAACTAACATAGTGAAAAGTGACGAACCAAAGTAAAACAAGCCAAGGCAAAATCAGTGGACTGGAAATATGACAGAAGCCTTGCAGTATCACCTTATTTTTTAAAACTCTTCCTTAGTCGCACAAACCAAAGCAAGGAAATTAGGTACCCATTAATCATATCCAGATAACTCTAATTCATTTAATCTACTTTGGAAACCCATATTATACTAATTACTTCTGGCACTAACGTTGAGCAATCATGAAGACACAATATGCTATAAAATTTCTATTTTTTGCCTTATATATGCAATTGTCTCACTTTCACTCTCTCTACGCACAAAGATCCTTCAAAATTTTACCCAAAACAGTGGCGCATTTCAGGAATAATCTACCTCATGATACACATAAATATCAAGCACAGTCGATGAATTCGCCCACAAAACCGATAAATACACTAACTTCTTATGAACGAGCTAGCCTATTAACTTGAATGACAGACAAGTAGTCTTAGGTTTGATTCATTTCTCATCAACAACAAAAACAGAGAGGGAAAGGAACGGACCTTTAAAATAGCTCAAATAAAATCCTCAATACTCATTAGTAAATAACACATTTCAATTGCAGCTACAAAGTTGTTCATGATTTCACAAAATGAGTTTCGAAAGATGAACTATCCGTTTCCAAGCCAAGCCCGACTTAAAATACGACTTCAATTTCTCAAAACATAATGGTCATGACATCCAAATTCAAATGACGAGCTAACATGGGATCTGATTCGAATACAACAATCCAACTTTCAGCCAGTAGCACAAAATCAAGCAGATAAAATCTGAAGGAACTCGCAACGCACTCTAATATCTCTTCACAAACAACAGAGAGATGAGAATTCACTAAAACCGATTCAAATCAATTATGTTCAGTTAAGCATATTTTACAGCAGCAGTTATATATCCCAACAGCTTGACAATCGAATGCGATTAAATACTTCGGCAATTACCAATTTATAATGTTGGAAAGGAACAAATCAAGGACACAGAACTCGCAAAATTCAGATGCAAATATATCAACGGCGTTTCACACCATTTCAATCAGCCAAACATCAAGGCGTCCATTGAATCATACCAAAACAGAGCAAGAAAAACAGGGGGACGAGACTGACCTAAAACAATTCTTCAAACAGAAAGTTCAGAATCGAAAATAACCTCGCCTCAATTTGAAATGTGCTTTCCTTGAATGAGAGTTCCAATAGTCACACCAACAGAGTAAAGCTACGATTACAATTGGCTTCGAGACAGCAACAAAACTCAATCGGAAACACAAAGCTTCACTTCAATATTCAATTCGTGTACCCAATCGGACTGAACCACGGTCAAAACTCCAAACTCCACTGCTTCTCCATCGATTTCCACGAGCAAATGGTCAAACAAGACATATTTTTATTTTTACTTTTTGAATTAACTCAAACCAAAACAAACTGAAATCGAAGATGGAAAACCAAAATCATAAGATTAATTAAGGTCGGATTAAGTATGAAGAGGGTGAGGAACGACTGATTGTTTGGGATCTAGGCAGTAATGATTTGCGGTGCTGGTTCTGGGAGGTTGAAGAGGAAAGGGTGTCGCTGGTTAAAGGAGCAGAACGATGGAGGGAGTTAGGAAGACGAAGGGGTCGTTCATGGAGTTTTTGTTTTTCGCTGGGCAGCTGGTCGTTTGGTTGTTTATAGGTTGAGGTCGTGGGCGATTGCTGGTTCGACGTCGCTGGAACGAAGAAGAAGCAATAGCGGGCGGTGTGGGTTTGACGAGCTGGTTGTTGCTGGAGGGGGAGATGAGGGCTGGTTCGTTTGGGGTTGATGGAAGTTGCAGAACGGGAAAGCATGAAGAAAACGTGAAGAAGGGGTCCCCTCTGTTGCCGCCCTCCTCTTGTATATATTGTAGTGTAGGTATTATTTAGGTGTATTCTAGAATCTAGGTTTTAGGGTAGTGGGTTTGGGTATTGGGCTTGGGTATTGGGTTGTCATGAGCTAGGTCCCAATTTGAGCCTAAAAATGGGTCGTTTGAACCCAAATGTTATTCTTTTCCCGGAACCGAGAATAAAAATACGAAGTTATTTAATTAATACTACGTAAGCAAAATAACTATCAAAATAAGATTGACAACTAAAACAAAATTATTTTTGTATTTTCTAGTTTATTAACTATTTTTTATAATTTTCGTTTTTATATAACGATAAATATAAAGTACTATTTTTGTATTTATTATTTTTTTTCTTTTTTAAAGATTAAAATGACTAAAAAATATTAATGAAACTATTTTTGTATTTTCGAAATTATATAAAGATAAAAATAAGGTCCTATTATTTTTTATTTATTTATTTTTTTGTATTTTTCAAGATTATATTAAAATAAAAATAGGTTCGAAGGAACATATCTCTCTAAAAATATCTAATACATGATTAAAATAGAGTAATATGCAACCATTTTTGTATTTTTT
>MU781866.1:28871-45534 GCA_026770625.1 Nicotiana glauca
AAGCATGGGATTGAGGTAGACAAGGCTAAGATTGAGGTGATTTCAAGGCTCCCTCCCCCCACTTCTGTCAAAGGGGTGAGGAGTTTTCTTGGGCATGACGGGTTCTACCGGCGGTTTATCAAAGATTTCTCGAAGGTTGTGAATCCCCTTTGCAAGTTGCTAGAGAAAGATGACAAGTTTGTTTTTGATGAAAAATTCATGGAGGCCTTTGAACTTTTAAAGCACAAGTTGACCATAACTCCTATCATCACCGCACCCAATTGGAGTTTGCCCTTTGAACTAATGTATGAGGCAAGTGACGTTACGGTGGGGGTGGTGTTGGGTCAATGAGTTAGCAAAATGTTCCATCCTGTGTACTACGCAAGCAAGACTATGAATGAAGCTCAACAGAATTACACGGTGACGGAGAAGGAATTGTTGGCAATTGTATTTGATATGGAAAAATTTAGGCCATATCTTATGGGGGCTAAGGTGATTGTGCACACGGACTGTAAGGACCCGTAAAATCCCTACTCGAAAACCCGGATCCGGTGGTGCCAAGTTAGGAGAATGTGTTAGGCTTACCGCGGCGCGGACCTTTTTGGATTGAATAATACATTAAAAAGTCAAGAATAAGTTTCTAGAAAAATACAAGAAATGCGGTCCACAATGCGGCTGCAAATCAGGTATGCGGACCGTATATCTGTCGTAGAGTTAGTCAAAATGTTGGTTAAAAATTGAAGTCAGTTATGCGGTCGTATAATCGAAATGCGGACCGCATAGTCGTCGCATATTTTCCTTTGAATTTTGTAAGGGTCAGTTCTGCGGTGCACTTTGCGACCGCAGAACGTGAATGCGGACCGCATTTTTACCGCTGGCTAAGTCAGAGTGTCCAGTTTCTGGGGAGAATTTTGCGGTTCATTATGCGGAACGCATGTTTACTCTACGATCGCAAATGCGATCGCATATTTGACTCGGGGCTCCAATTTTCTAATTTTTAACCCGACCTCCATATCGATATATCCGGTGTTATAGCTCATTTTAAGCATTCTTCTGAGCATTTCTAGAGGGAGAGAGAGGGTTTTTAGAGAGGGAAAGTCTCCCCATCAAATTACTCCATAAGATATGGCTAAATACTTGAAGAAAATCAAGTGAAGACCCCTATACCTTCATCTCAAGAGGTAAGACTTCATCACCCCAACTATTATTTGTTTTATTCTCAGATATAAGGGGTCACTAGTGAGGTGATTCATGGGTATAACAAAGGGATTCCTTGCATGCATATCAAACCGTAGAGTAGTGGGGGTGGTGAATTAAATAGGGGTACAAAATGATATAAATTGCTCTTAGAAAGGGGCCTAAGATCACATTGCACCTCTAGGGTTTGTCAATATGCTTGAACCAAGCTAGAGTTTCAATCTCATCTCTTATTCTCAATTTAATTTGTAATTATTACTCAATAGATCGACGTTCTAAGAGTTCCGGAAATTTGTAAAAGAGTAAGGAAATCTTTATTGAGGTATGTATGGCTAAAACCCCTTTTATTAGAAATTGAGCTCCGTTGTCATTTACGAAAGTATGATAAGAGTCGAATTGGTTAGTGTATGGATTGTTATTACGCATTGATTTACATATGTATATACATATTCATGAAGGATGTGCCTCAATATGAATAATGCACCATTCTTGATAATTAGATAAGCATGAAAAAGTACAGTTATGTGTTGAAATACTTGGTCTATAAGCCAACATCAAAACAAAGAATTATTCATGCTAGCTATGTGCTCACTTACCTGTCATTGCAACTTGAATTATCTTTGATATATGTGTCTATGATTGCAACTCGTAAAATGAATATTGTAAAGGGAAAACAATGTGATGATGGTAGCCACGAGTGCCCAGGAATTGTTATGATATGTGTGGAATAAATAATTGGAGGTGTTGACTAATGAGAATGGAGTAATGCCTCCAATGAGGTGACCTGGCCGATCGGGTCGTGATCGGACACCATGCCGCACACATAGTGGTAATGTGCTGATATTGAATTCCGGATAAGGGAAATGAAATATTGATTGAGAGTAATGCCTCCAATGAGGTGACCTAGTCGGTCGGGTCGTGACCGGACTCCGCTCGAGATGGCGGTGGTGTTGAGAACAGTGGTGAACATGTGACAGAAATGCCCTAATCTATGTTTTGGAAATTGTATGAAAGATTATATGAATTGCATCTTTGATTTACCCATGTTATTTACTTGTACCTGTTTGATAGTTTTTCCTAGTTAAATGGTGTTTAGTTATACATACCAGTACAATTCAAATGTACTGACGTCCTTTTTGCCGGGGGCGCTACATTCGTGTTATGATTGTAGGTGACTCCATAGCGGATAGTGCCGATCGTGTGTAGCGGAGAATTTTTCTTCTCGAAGTCTCGGTGAGCCCCTCTTTCTTCCATGGGGCTATATGGTGTATCTTTTGTTATTATAGCTTTCCACTTTTGAGGTATAGCCGGGGCCTTGTTACCGGCATAGTTATGCTTATCTGCTGTATCCTTAGAGGCTCCACAGACACTAGTGTGGGTTATGTACGGGTGTTCGGGGAGTCCACTATCCATGTTGTAATCCTAAACTTGTGATCTCCATAAACTGTAACTCTAATAGAATCCTTGAAGCTAGCTTATGTACGGTAAATCTTTGTGATATGAAATGAACCAATGATGTAGTATGCACCATGTATTCTCGTCTAAATTAATGAAAGGCATGGGTTCCGTATTCATATTTATTTGGGGTAGAAAGTGTTCCGTAAGGCTTGCTCAGTCGGGTTCACTTGATTGAGTGCCGTTCGTGACTCCCGAGGTTAGGGCGTGACAAAGGTCTATTATATACAAAATCGGGATAATGAACAAAAGAGAGAAACATGGTGCTGCGAACGGTGTCAGTCACCTCCTTAACTCATGTAACTCTGCCTCTGATCGGCCAAAACCCGCTACCGGGTGAATAGATACCTGCATCTGCACACGAGGTGCAGGGAGTAAAGTGAGTACTCCAACTCAGTGAGTAATAAAGGTAAATAACAACTGAGCAGTAAGAAATCACGTAAAGCAAACCATCATGTTGTATAGAAGCAGGGTACAATCCTTTGAAAAAATAGTGAAACTGTGAAATCTTTGGAAATATCTTGGCTCAATTTAAATCTCTTTTGAAAATGACCTTTTCAACAGTTACAAAAACGATTTCAAAACAGTTAGTGCAGACAAGCACAGATAAATCCGCCCCTCGGGCACAAATTCCACAGTATAACAGGTAAAAAGGCAGATAAATATGCAAAATGCGCACATAAACGTTTGCCCCTCGGGAAATATCTCAAAACAGTACCAGTCCCTTGGGCTCACTCTCAGAAACACCCTCCTCCCCTCGGGCTCTCTCTCTCAGATCACTCTTAGAACAGTATCATATAGTAACCGATGTGGCATGCAGCCCGATCCACATATCGCTGTGGCGTGCAGCCCGATCCACATCTTGTTGCGGCTGCAGCCCGATCCCTATGGGTACCCGTGCTCACTGAGTTGGAGTACTCACTTTACTCGCTGCACCTCGTGTGCAGATGCAGGTATCTATTCACCCGGTAGCGAGTTTTGGCCAATCAGAGGCAGAGTTACATGAGTTAAGGAGGTGACTGCCAGCGTTCGCAGCACCATATTTCTCTCTTTTCTTCATTATCCCGATTTAATATATAATAGACCTTGTAGTGGATTTACTTTCTGATAGACGCTCGTGACTTGTGACACCCCGATTAGGGCTGTGTTGGGTTGTAATTTCGTTAATTAATTTTATTAAGTCATATTTTTGCTGTTCATTTGTGCTTAACTAGTTTTGAAAAAGACGAGTTAAGTTAGTTGGCTGGCCTTGTCTTCACGAGAGGCGCCATCACGACCTGTGCGGGGGTTTGGGTCGTGACACTAATATTTTTTTTCTTTTTAAAGTGTTGTTACAGAACGAAAATGATAATATTAATATTATAGTAGCAGTTATAGTATTACTTGGTAATTAGTGATAATAGTAACAGATAAATAACAATAATAAGGTCTCAAATTAGTAACAAACTATTTAATCTGAAGTAGATGTATGCCAATCCCCGGCAACGGCGCCAAAAATTTGACGAGGCCAATGTGTATTATTCTTGTTGCTTGTGGGTATCCAAGAATCTCATTGAAAGAAGATGCAATGAGGTTTCCATTGTGAATCTAGTTTTGTCATCTCAATGTGAATGTAGTTGTTGCTTGTAGGTTTTATTTTGTATGTTTACAATGGACCTTTCATTTGAATGTAAGCCTTTTGTAGTTTTGTAATCTCAATATTTTGTAGATTTTTCATCTCAATATGTATGTAGTTGTTGCTTATCAATTTGAGGAGGCCAATGTGTATAGGATTTTCCTGCTCGTGCTTTGTCAAATTCTAGTATAGTTTATGATATCATCCCACAGAGATTGGAACATCTATAGTACAGACTTTTAATATTTCAACTACTATTTGAGAGAATCAATTTGTTGAAAAGTGAGTGAGGTTTAGAACTTGTTAATTACTTAAATAAAAATCAAAAACTTGCGGAAGATTTATAATTTAAAAGAGTCGGGAATCGTTGAATTCACTTGATAATATATTACAATAAAATCTCAATTTTTACATGTATTTCTCTAAGGAATAATTACTTATTGCAAATACAATTATAGTTAGCTCACTAAGAAATAGCCAATTAATAACACTCCGTGAGGTTATGTGATTAATTGAGTTAAAACTAGTGACGATTAGACCGAAATATTTTTCTTGCTTGAATTGTGCTAAGAGATAGTAAAAACTTCGTGAGAATATTTTTACTAACAAAAATTAATAATCTTGCCTATCATAATTCCTCCGTGAGATTAAAACTGAGGCAAGCAAGATTACGAACTTGGAATAATAGTTTACTAAAAATTACTCCCACTCTACTATTTTATCCATTGGTTATTATTTTGCTTCGTGAGAATTACAAAATCAGTATAAAAATAACTTAGAGATAAAAATTACGTAGAAGTGATAATAATGATTAATTAAAACTATTATTATGGCACAGTACAAAATATAAAAAGAAGTTTCAAGCCAAAGATGTATTAAACTAAGATAGTATTATAATATATATATATATATATATATATATATATATATATCAAGTTTCATCAACTATTCCAACAAAAGAAGCTACCCCATTACGAAGTAATAAAAACTAATTGAAAACAAAGAACTTACGAAGTAATATTATTCTTCTAAAAGGAAGGCAACTAGTAGAAAATATTAAAGACAAAGAGAGAGACAAAATATTAGTTTTCTCCCGTAAGACACCTTTCACTATACATTATGAGTGTCTATTTATAAGAAATGTATAGCAAATGTGAGATAGTGTTGCAACTTTAAGTCTTGAAGTTGTGACTTCAAAAGTTGATGTTGTAACTTCAAGACTTCATGTTGTGACTTCAAAATTTGATTCACTCTTGTTTACCACGTGCATTGCTCTTTTTCCTCCTTGTTTTGCTTGTAGTACTCTTTCCTCAATTCATCTTTCCACTGCAAAACTTGTTAGAAAATATAGGAGAATTGAATATATTTATTCATGGTTTATTTAAATATCCTTATTTATACGTATGAAAATACATGAATAATATTCATCACAATTGTTGTTTCTAAAGAAGCGTTGTTTTTACATTGTGAAGTAAACTACATACTGCATAAACTTCAGAACTTGGCAATCAACAATAGACACACAACAGTACTAAGTTTCTTTGTCACCAACCAAAGTATTTCATTTCATGGCCAACACACATACTATCAACCTTGTGATCCCATAACATTTCTGACATGTACAACACATAGATCACCAAAACATCATATATGCATTTGTTGCATACAAGTCACAAAATGAGTTAACAAAATAGCTATTTTTGTCATTGTAGCAGCAACAAAACAGACACCAAATGTAACAAAAAGCGAAATGCAGTCTATAGCTACCTAAAAATCCTTATCAAAATACAGAATTGCAGTCTATAGCTGCTTAAAATTTTAGAATAATGCGGTCTATTGCAATACAGTCATCAACAAAATAATATCTTCAACAATTGGGTTGATTTGTAGTGGTGCTTTCCTGGCTCAACTTAGCAGCCCTAGACCTTGTGTGAATGAGTTTTCTTGCCTCTCAATTGTTGAAGCTGCCTTGATGTCATAGCTTCTTTACATTTCTATTTAACACCTCGCGTTGGTTGATGGCTTAGATCTCCAGTTACTTCTGCCGAAGACCTCACATTCTTAAAGTTTGTAGATGACATTCCAGGCTACCAAAACCCAACAGAAAATCAGACAATGAATTCACCTAAATATGCGAGTTTGTGTTAGACTTACATTTTGAATTTTGAAGCCACTTTGAGTGTGTAAAACTCCCATCCCAACCATCCTTGGTTTCTTATATTGTGTTCTTACATTAGTGCTAATACCAACATCCTACATCAAACAATCAAAAGTAAAAATCTGGTAATTATTTAAAAAGAGAAAGAAGACATTAAAGGGAAGAACTTCACCTTTTCTTTAGAACCTTTTCGCCTAATCCTTCCTCTTCCAGTACTTTGCTTTGGTAGCTTTGAACTACCAACACTTGCAGGCACAGAACTTGCTGAAGTAGCAGCAGTATTACTTCCAGCAGCTTTATGACAGCCCCTCTTGTTATGACCCTTGTTATGACAATTGCTACATGTCATTTCCACTCCACTTTTGGACAATTTTCCTGTCTTATTTTCACCTGGCTCTTTTCTTCTAACCTTCTTTGGCCTTCCAGGCATCTTCTTGACATGAGTTAGTAAAATAGTTGGGTTTTGTGACTCTGGCCATATATTCATACCCAAGACAGGTTGAAAAAAGTAACTGTATGTTTTCATGTAAGTGTCATTACTGTACCAGTGAGAAATATAGTTCAAAGGCTCCAGATTTTTATAACGCAGGGCAGCAACTGCATGAGCACATGGTATGCCTTTTAACATCCAAGCTCTGCAGGTGCATGTTTGCCTGTTGATTTCCACCAGATGCTTCACTTCACTTTTACCTGACCCTTGCTTCACTTAAAATCCATACTCACCATTCCAGAAAATGTTATTTCTGTGTTCTCTTCTAGGACTTTCATGGTCATTGGTGAAAAATTAGTAATCTAAGTGTTTCCAAACTGTCTAAGCTGACATATTCTGTTCATCATCATCACCCTTATTTCTTCAAGCATTGTCACTATAGTCTTCTGCCTTGCTGCCAAAATCCAAGCATTGAAACATTCTGCTATATTATTGTCAACACTATCACACTTGCAGAATGTGTTGAAATACACCTTACTCCATATTTTAATATTGTAGTACAATAGTTCATCAACTATCTTATTCCACAATTTCTTCATTTCATCCAGATTTTTCTTGAACTCCCACTCATAGGTAGACCTTGCACACCTCCAGAAGCAGTTCCCTCTCTCTATGCCCCTCCATTTCTTAGACCAGTTAACTAGGATGTGCCTTGCACACATCCTATGCTCAGAATTTGGAAGCAGATCTGATATAGCATTCTCAAGCCCCTACAAAATGAACAATGGTAGTTAGTTTTAAGTGAAATAGCAGTAGGAAAATAACAATAAACTACAAGTTCTTACCTTTTGCATGTCTGTTATTATGGTCAGATTTGTACCATCTCCGAGCTGAAGATCACCCTTTAAAAGGTTGACAAACCACCTCCAAGTGTGCATATTTTCAATCTCAACAACAGCCCAAGCAAGTTGAAACATCTGATTATTTCCATCTTTGCAAACTGTTACAAGTAGTTGGCCTTTATATACCCCTTTTAAACAACATCCATCCAATCTAATGCATGGCCTACAACCAGCTAAGTATGACTTCTTCATTGCATCAAAACAAATGTAGAACCCAACAAATATTTTCTTCCCACCTTCAAAAGTTTCTTCACTAAGCCTCACTACACATGTACTCCCTGGATTAGATCTAAGCAACTTATCCCTATAATCTAATGTCCTGCCATACTCCAGTTTATGATCACCCATTATCTCCTTCAACACAATATTCTTTGCCCTCCTACAAACTGTCCTCCCAACATATTATCCCAATTTCTTTCTAATTAACTCCTAAAACTTGAATATTCTAATGTTAGGCTGTTCTTTTATCCTCTCATTGAACCTTTTGGCCAAGAACTTTGAATTACATAGCTTGTTTCTATTAGTAGGGTCACATTTGTGAACTGGATTGTAGTTCTTAACTACAAAATTCTTAGTCCTAGAATCATAACTAGCAAGTAGAAGCCAAGGACAGGATGCCTTCTTGCACTTAACCCTCACCCTTGTAGGTTCATTTATATACTTTTCTATAGAAACCTTTTGTTGAACAGCATATTTAGTTACAGCTTCTCTGAAATCTCTCACACTTGCAAATGCAAGTCCAGTTTCCCAAACTATTTTCTTACAAGTCTTGTCAATGATTACTCTTCTTTTAGTCTTTCTTCTTCTAGCTTTAACTTTCTGTTGAACCTCCCCTTCACCTTCATCATCAACATAATCTAGATCTGTCTCAAAACTAGCAGCTTCATCTAAGTGGTAATAAGGCTCATCACCACCTATCTTACCTTCTAAACTCTTCTTCTTCCTAGATTCATATTCATTATACCACACATCTGGCCCTCTCTTAACTAGTTTAACATGTTCTTGTTCAGGAACATTTTCTTTCCTCTTCCTCTTTTCTACAGTCCTTCTTTTTGCCCTAAATGCCCTGTATTCCTCATGTGTATCACTGCCATAATCAGCTTCTTCTTCTTCAAACAACTCCTCATGATCTGAATCTGAGTTATTATCAGTGCTGCTACTAGATTCAGATGAGTTTGATTCAGATGAGGAGTTTGAACTATCATCAGTAGTAACAACTGTAGGCACACTGTTATTAGCACTATTTTCAACAGTATTGGATGCCTTTTCAAAGGTTACCAAACCCTCACAGCCCCCCAAAATCTTGACCAGATTCCTTCTCAAAAGTAACATTACTATCCCCCCCCCCCACTTGGCTGTCATATTTTAATAGAGGGGGGACCACTACAGCTTCATCAACCATGTGATCTACATATACCTCCAAAATATCTCCACTTTTTAACCCTTCACAAATACCCATAAGGTCCCTATCAACCTTAATTACTACCAAACCAGGACAATTAGGTGGTCTAACATAAATAACAGCAGAGAACTATTGTAACCAAACTCTTTTAGATAACCTAAAAATTCAAAATATGAGAACATATCAACATCGACATCAACACAATCAGTAATCATCCCACCAACATAATCCTACACTGAAAAGGAATGTAACTTATCCATGGAGATTTTTCCACCATGGAAAAACCTTAGTATAACAAGTACAAAAGACATTGAAATACCAAAATATAGTAGAAAATAAACTAATTAAGGATTAATAGTTACTATTAGACCCTGACATAAGAAGTCACAATACATGCAACAAGAAAAAACTGAAAATTGGTTATTATTACACCTTAAAATTTGTATTTCTGTTACTCGATTTTACATTGAAAATATTACAGTGAATAAATTTGAAGCAAGTTCAAAACCCTAGATACGGATGATATTAAACAAACTAAAACAAAGATAACATTTAGGGATGATGATAGAAAAGGCTAGGGTTGATGTATTTACCTCCAAACTAAAACGAAGATAACGTTTGAACTTGATTCTTCAAAGACCTTCAACTTCGAACGGGTCTTCCACCATATCGTCAAATGAAATAATTGAGAACAAACGAAACCCTAAGGAACAATGAAATCGAAGGATTTTGCAACAGATCCTTTCGATTTTGGTCAGGAAAATTGATTTTGGTGAGGCAAATCGAACCTTTGAAGGTGGGGCATTAGGGTTTTTCAATTTGGGAATTTTTTACTAAGGAGGTTAACGGGTGAATGAGAGTTTTGAAGGTTGTTATGTTTATTTACTGAAGAATTTAATTACGTGACTTCATAATAAAAGTGCGTGTTTCCCACTCAAGTTATTATAGCTGGGCTAGGGCTTAGGAGAGAGTAAATAAATAAAAAAATTTAAACAATAGTGGGGTGTTAGGACACTCGTAAAATTTAGGTGTGTAAATGATTTTCCAGGACAAGTTAAACGGGGTCTTTATGCATTTTTTCTTTTCAAATTAGTCATTCTTTAAAGGTAATCTCCCCAATGCAAATCAAAAGTAATGTATCCTCGACATCCTCTCTCTTCAAATCTGTCGTTTCTATATCATAATGTTATCTGCTCAATAAATTCCTCCAACACTCCATAATATTGGAACATGTCGAGAAGACTAACATACAAAGGAAATCCTCTACTTGTTCTTGAAATTCTGTTCTACCTGATTTACAGCTTACAAGCCAAGGCTACTCTCGTTCCAAAATTCTACTGAAAGCCACTTTTGTCTATGAACTAAAGAGTCATGATGACCACAATCTCGTAATCTAAATCATTTAAGTAATCTTTAAATTGTGGCTAACTCTTAAATACATGCCAAAATATGGCTATACTATGTAAAAACTCTCCAAAACTTCATCAATGTTACACGGGAATAAATGAGAAATAGCCTGATTCGTGACTGGTATTTGAAAAATAACCACAGTTTGAAAAATAATAGAAATATAATTACTTATTCATGTAAAGATAAAATCTTAATATAAACACCTTTAAAAAAAATCCAACATAATATGATGGAGTTCAAATTTTTACATATGATGTTCCAGCATAATGTGTTGGATCCAACATAATATGCCGGAAGTTTATACGCAGGAGCTCCATAATCCAGCTTACTATGCTGGAACTTTCCGTGTTTCAGCTCGAGTATTTTGTCCAGATTTTATCTTTGCATAAAATAGTGGCTATGTTATAATGACTTTGCAAATACTGATTATTTTTTGATTGCTAGTTTGAAAACCTGTTAGCCATGCTATTTACACGCATTAATCGGGTCGACTTATAAGAGAAACAACTAATCGAGTCGGGTATCTTATTCAGAAATGCTGAATCAATGCAATCCAGATTCTCGAATGGCGCGTCCTCAATGTAAGGCCCCGGAAAATTTCACTAAGTAACCTAGGATTTCGTGGTGCCACGTAGGCTAATTATAATATTTTATGTCCTATTAACATGGTGTACATCAATTGGACTTGGTAAATATGTGTATATGTCCTATCTTAAGTAATTTGGGGTCCAAGGAAAGGCCTAAGTCTAAGGAAAATTGGAAAAGTTCATAATAGGCTAAGATTCCAAAGGTACTTGCACAAGTCCCCACTTTGAACAAGCACTTCTAAATATGTATAATGTTTTATGTGATGAATAACCTACAAAATGAAAGGTCTTTGAGTCTAGTTTCCAACGCTTCAAACCGTTCATCATTTGGACATTCCTACACAAAGTTATGATCAAATTACCAAAGGCTGGAAAATGCTATCATGTGTCAAATCTGCGACCGCATTCCTGTCGCATTTCTAACTATGCGGTCGCATTCCTGTCGTAGAATGGGACAGTGTAGCCCAGTTTTGGGCGCCAATTTTGCGGTGCATTATGTGGCCAGCATTCTCATTCTGCGGTCCATTCTGCTATAGCAGACCCGACATCGGAGGGTTAATTTTCCAATTTTTATAACCCGACCCCATTTCAATATATAGGCTTTGGGGTTCATTTTGGGGTCATTTTTTACTGATTTTAGAGAGAGGTGAGAGCATTTTAGAGAGAGAAGGAGAATCCCAACATTTAAATCATCCAAATCTTGCATCAATCTTCAAGAATCAAAGAACCCAATCACAAGATCTTCATCTAAGAGGTAAGGTTTTATACCCTTGACCTTAATTTTGATTTTGGGGTATAAGATGGGTTATTGAGGTATGATTCTTGGGTGTGTTAGTATTTTGTATTCATGCATGTACAACTTAGGTTTATGGGAAGATTGTTTAACTTAAATAAGTAAAGATGGGGTTGGGAAATGAAGGAAACCTTGTAAAATAGATTTCAAATCAAGATGTTCAACTAGTATTTGATAAAATGCTCAAATGAGTTGAAACCATGAATACCTTTTTAATTTTTGCTCAATTTTTCTATGTCTCAAAATAGATTGAAGTTGCTAGAATTTCCGGAACGTTGTAGTAACTTAAGAAAAGCTTAAACAAGGTATGTATTGGCTAACTTTGACCTTTGTAGAGTCACTTTGTTTGGTGTACGACTATTGGGTATGTGAGATCTATGTGGACTATTTGTGAAATTCTTGTGATTGGTTTGTTGGGTGTTTGATTGGTTTGATTGAGTGTTTGTGGTTTAATGCGTGATTGTAAAAGTGTTATGTGGTAAGAGTTGAGAAACAAATGATGGAAGGAAATCGTAAATGATGCAATTGGAACAACTGTGGTAATAACATATTTGGCTTGTTGTGGGAAATTATTGTGGTGGCTTAAATTGCATATGAGTTGTTGAAAATGATGGACAATGGTATTGATGGTTATGGAAATTCTTTGTGAATTGTTGTTATTACTTCTTGAGAAGTGTTTTTGTTGTTCTCTACGAATTGTTGTTGTTATTGTGTTGTTTGTGAATTGTAACTGTACGGTGGGATTGGGTTGCGCGCTAGAACACGATGGTATAAGGTGTGGGTTGTGGTGATAAGGGTGGACGAGGTAATAAGGGTGGCCGAGGTAATAAGGGTGGAAAAGTGATCGAAATCACTATTGAAATAAACATTTGAGCAAATTGTGAAATCATTGATATGGAATTGTGGAAGGTGGAAAACAGGAGAGATTGAAAACTTGTTTGGCTTGATTGTTCCTTTTCTTGTGCATTTGATTGTTGTTTTATTACTGTTACCTAGTTGTGTATGGTTTGAGTTTACTTGGGGCAAAGTTTGTTCATGCATACCAATACAATTCAAATGTACTGACGTCCCTTTTGCCGGGGGCGCTACATTCGTGTTATGATTGTAAGTGGATCCATAGCAGGTACTCCAGTCCACCGACTGTAGCTCCTCATCACTTCCCGTCAGCTGATTCAGTGAGCCCCTTTCCTTTCGGGGTCCTATGTGGCTCATGCCACTTCTCTTTTTGGGATCTTGTTTTAATGTTTGTATAAGGTATAGCCGGAGCCTTGTTACCGGCAAGTATTGTATCATCCTTTTGTATCCTTAGAGGTTCCGTAGACAGTAAATGTGGGTTGCGAACTTATGTAAATATGTAGTTTGTAAGTTGGGCGATGTAAGTTGTAAACCACGCTAAGGACTATGTATGTTATGTATGTTTAGTAAAAGTGTTTCATTGATAAATGGCTATTTCACTTGGTTAATAGGTAATGAAAACACGGGGTAACACGTCGGATAGAAAAGGCACCCAAGTCCGCTTGACTAGGGATACCCGGTCGAGCGCCGGTCATGTCCCTCGAATTTGAGGTGTGACAAACTTGGTATCAGAGCCTAAGGTTTTAAAGTGTCCTAGGATGTCTCGGAGCCATGTCTAGTAGAGTCCTTCTTATCGGTGTGTTGTCGACCACATCTATAAGTTGGAGGCTATTTGGACATTTAAGAATTTCACCCTTCTTTGATAATCCAAATCGTGCGATATAGCTCAAGATAGGGAGTTGATTTCCTCTCTAAGTCTTATTCTCAATATTGGTAATTTTGATACCATAATCCGCGAATTTGAAGCATGTAAGGAGGGATTGATCCCACCATTGAGTCCGAGTGGATTTTCCAAGGACTTGTTAGAAGAATGTATTGAGCCATGGAGGGATTGGTAGAACTTATTGTTAAGGGGAGTACCCTTGTTCCTACTAATGTCACTGCACCACCAGATCATGTAGTATATCATCAGTATGTATGGCTAAAACTCCCTCTTCTTAGAAATTGAGCTCCCAGGGTGTCCCTGTGTATGTTGTAAGTCCGGAATTTGATTTATGTAGTATTCATTATTTGAAAGAATTTGGGTGTTGCAAGAATATATGTGAAGGATGTACCTCAATGTGTTTAATATGTTATTCTTGGTAAGTGAAGATATGTAAATAATGGGAACTATGTGCTAAAATGCCTAGACTTCAAGTCAAGTTTAAATTGAGATTTTGATGCCAAATTGTGTGAGAAAACTCGTTATGGTTGATCCTCCAAAATGTTCTTATGTGTACCAAAGGTATTTGATTGATTGTATCTAGTTGTTGGTAATGTATAAAGATGTTTGGAAGTGAAGTAGGTGACTGTGTAAATGTGGTAAGACTGAATGTTGGATTCTAACTGTGATTGATACTTTACATGAATTGGTGTTATGACACGATGTTTGTGAAAGATGCATTCCAATATGATCAATGTGCTATTATTGACAACTTAAAAAGGGTGCAAGTAATATGAATCATATATTGAAATGAAAAAACCTTAAATTGAAATTGGAGCAGCATATATTAAATAAAACTGTGTGGAATCCTCTGTGTATGGAGATGTTGAAATAAGTCAAATGATTTGTGAGAAATAGAGTATGGCCAATGTGTCGAGAACTGGAATTGTAATTGTACCTGGTGATGCTTATGACATGAGGGAATATGAAACAGATTATGATATTGATGTGAAATATGCGGAAATGATGTGAAATGTGGGAAAGAAGAGATTGTGTTATGAAATGTGGCCTAGTGCCAAGTCTGATGTGATAATTGTGGCCCGAAGTGCCGATGGACTTATATACGTGAAAATGGCATGATTCTTTTATTTGATAATGTGGTGATCATTTAAAGTGTTTGATTTGTACTTGTGATTTCCTTATTATTGTATGAAGTGCATAGGTGTATATTTTAATATGTGAGCCCTATGGAAGGGCTATGAAATGCATCCTAGAGGTATGAAAATTATGTGAAAGCTATGTGATCCATTTTATTTGGTAATGTAGTGATTGTTTAAACCTTTTGTTAAACCCTTATGATTTTCTTGTCCTTAATTAGACGTATTATTCACAAAGTCTCTCGATCATAGTTCTCTTACTTACACCTTCCTATGGAATTGATCTCTATAATCATGTTCCTGAATTAAGTCATAACGCTATTGATACTTCCCACTTGCTTTCCTAAATTCTCAACAAGGGACTATTCCGATGAATTTCTTATAGAAACTTTTTATTTAAGTGGAAAACATCTGCTCACTTGTGCCTATATATGCACCATCATAAAGTTTGTACATGTGGTGTCAAGTTCCATGCAAAGCATCCCAGAGTTGTGATCCTTCTCGAGTCACTCTTTTACTCAATTGTGTATATGGCTTATATGGCTTGAACAACCAATCCACTCTCTTGCAAGTATCATCATGAAAACCTTCTCACTATCAAGTAACATGAGAGCATGCGTCAACACTTATCCTACAAGTGCATATCAATCGAAATGGTTATTGTGTGCATAAAGGTTTTCTGAAAATTGAGATCCTCACATCCCCATCACAGGAAGATCTTGTGTCGCCATGATTTTCGTGTCCACTTGAGATATCCCATAGCAAGTAGCTCACTTGGTTTCTAGTATTGTGGTTACCCATGATGTGGTCCTGCAATGCAGTCTGGGGGTTAATATAGCAAAAGTATGTAGCTTATAACAAATGATTATTTTCTCTTTATGTCTCCACAATGTGTTAATCGTATTCCTTATTTAGTGAATTCGTTGTGCTAATTCCCAACACTTACGATAACCATAAGAGAACATGCCCTTCTATGTGTCACTATGACACTTCCTTTTTCAAGTCAAAACCTATGGAGATCTCATCATGAACATCTACAAACCTTCAGTGATTATTGTGCATTGTCTCATTGAGTTTGGTTTTCTTTACACCCTCAACTTCTACAATCATTGACTATGTCGTTGTCAGGTGCGGGGAGTTTTACTACCCTTGGTATCTCACCTTTTTGGCTGGATAGGAGTGTTATTTGCCTTCTCCCTGGAGCGTCGTGTTAACTATTAGAACCATCTAACCAATTCATGATTTCGTCCCAATGTCAAGATGTCCTAGCTGTGGGGTTTCACTCGTGAAAGGTTGAGATTAGATGACTTCAGATTTTTGCACATATCATGGACATGTTGATTTGAAAGACAAGTGGTCATTTTTTTAGTTCCCTCGTATATGATCAATTATCAGGAAGGGCTAAGCTGTCTGAAATATGATAATCTCATAAGCGTTCAACTTCTTTTTATCCTCACGGGCTTGTGGCATAGATTCTGTGTGTCAAGTAATGTTAAGAGTGTAATTCAACTTCATGTATTTTGAAACCCATATCACATTCAAGGTGTCAGAGTATTCTTATTCTTGATAGACGGATTTTCCTTACACTCTAGAAAATGAGTGGTTCATGTACTTGAGTATTCCTCCTTGATGATTCATATTAATTTCCAATGTACTACTTACCCCTATGCCTCATTTGTGTAATAATTGAGGTAGTCACAATGATTAACCATGTAAGTATTGTTAGTAGTAACCTTCTGTGTATCTTAGCATATAACCTCATAAAGTACTCTACTCAGCGAATTAATGGATTCCTGAATTACTCCAGCCTGAACTTGAACTTTGTTGTTCCTTATTGTATTAGATTCATTGGGTATTGTAA
>MU781866.1:59296-73113 GCA_026770625.1 Nicotiana glauca
AGGTAATAATTCCATTACAACTGTCATGTTACAATACTTTTTACAAAGGGCCCAAAGACGCCCTCACAAAAATAGTAAGACAAAACAAAACAAGTACAACGGCTTTACGCCGCTTCATCCTCATCGGCGTACTCTTCATTATACCAAGAATCGGAGGCGAGCCTGCCCGCATCATCATCAACATCATCCCCGCCAGGCGTACCGGGGGCATAACCACAAGCTTCGAGGGCCGCATGTGCTTTAGCACGGACACCCTCGAGTTCTACCTTGGAAGCTCTCCCGTCATCCCTCAGGGTCTTATACACATCAAGCTAAGCCTCAGCGTGAACCCACATCTTGTACAACTCCTATGGAACGACATGGTCGACAGAAGTATGAGATGTAGATGGCTGCGACTACTATCGCACTTGCTTAGTCTTCAAAGCAACAACCTGCTCATTCAATCCGGACAACTCTACCTCCAGATCCTGAATCGGCTCTTCCAACCTCGCCACCTTGAGTGCCGACATCTCCACCTCATTATCCCGCTCAGACCTACAAACACGGAGGACGTCATCTAAGGCTGCTGCTTTAGACAGGGCGGCCATTCTATCTTTTTTGGCAAGGGTCAATTCCTCGACCTTGATGCTCAACTCACCCCTCAGAGCGACAGCCTCCGTTTCCATCTGCCCAAGCTCAGCAGCTAAGGAAGCCACCCGCGCTTAAAGGTCAACATTCTCAGCCATCACCCCTGGCTCACTTCAAGCTCATCATCCTTGGCCTTAAGAGCCACCTCGAGTTCGCTACATCGACCTATGGCTTTCATTGGCTCATCATCCTGCTCCTTCAGCTCCTTAACTTTTCTCGCCAACTCCTCCTCTTACTATTTGATCCCGTCACGAAACAATTGGAACTCTCTATCTTGGTTAAAGACGTCGGCCAGCGTTCGGTGCTTAGTACGGTACTCTTTGTATTTGGAAGTCATGACCCTCTTAAAAAGGGCTGTCCTTCGCTCCTCTCACTGGTCACGCTTGATCCCCATGATAAGATTCTAGCATGCGAAAGAAAGAAGTCAGCACAAGCAGATTACGCAAGCGAGGCAAATCCTATACATAAAAAAAAAGAAGGGATGGGCACTTACTCCCAAAGCCATACCGGAGATACTCAGTGATAGCTCCGTATCGCTCATCGTCTGCAGTGTCGTGTTCTCAGAAGTCGCACAAAAGGGGGCAAAGGACGGTACCGCCCACTCAGTGTTAGCTAAAAGGTCATAATCCGTGGGAATGATTATAAGCCTGTTAGGACCCTCCGTTCTTACCTCTATTCGAGTGTTCCTATCCAAGAAAGCCCGTATGTCATCGAGGTCAATGTCAACCAGATCCATCATCCCCCGCAGGTACCGCTCCCTCTCCTCCAGCCATCGATGATGCACCACCTTCTGCAGTCCGTACAGGCTCCCCGCCTTCATGTACCCCCTAGGCCCTAGAAGACCTCCCCTCCTTAATAACATCTACCATAGAAACGGCCCCAGCGTCTGGCACACGTGCAGGTGCCGCTTCCTGAGCAATGATTCTCTTTGGTTCATTACCAGTGAGGGAGGCCTCCCAAGTTCCACTCTTCACCTCTTACTCGACGGCGACTCCTCTCCATTAGACGATTCGTCTACGAGATGGTAAATAGGCCGGGAGGAGATCTCATCCCGTGCAGCAACAGTCTGAGGGGGGTATCCTTCGTTGACAGAGCCTGAGTTCGACCTCCACAGACGGACTCAGCCAAAGTAAATTGCATCCCTACCGATGCAATAGCCTGGTGAAATGCCGGCACTAGAGCTTTCTTTTTGGAAGACCGTCGACCCGAATTATAAGTAGGTCATATCAACGAATAATGGCAAACAACAGAAGGCTGAAGCAAAAGTAACACTTACTAGACGCGATCTTCGGTCCAAAGCGTTTGTAGAAAATCGACCAATCATGAATACCCGCCATGTAGGACAACACACGTGCCACCCAGTCTTCAATACCGAAGACAGGGGAGGGTGCACGTGCCTCTCAGCTAAAAAAACAAAAAAGCCACAAATGAGCAAAAAGCGAAAGGACGAATAGAAGACAACAAGCGTATGCCAAAAACACCTACGATTATGGTTCCGCTGCTTGGGAAACTCAGCCGAGTCTGCCACCAAGTGTTCGGTTTTGATAAAAAATTACTTGCGCCAAAACTTCCGATTCGTCCTGTCGTCCATTCTGACTATCAACCCTCTGGTCCCACGATGCCGCAGGTGTATCATAGTACCTCTGTAAAAACTTGGTGAAAATAAGTGCAATAAGTAGCAGACATCGACCTCACAACCAGCCAATTCTGCATACTTCGTCAGTATCAGAAAAGATGTATATAAATACGGAGATAGTAGTTGCCCGGGCAGATGTTATAAAACTGGCAAAATTCCTCTGTCAGCAGAAGAAGTGGGAGAGTATAGCCAATCAAGAAGGAGTAGACATAGAAGGCACAATATCTAGGTCGATGGACCTCCACGATGTCGCCACCAGCCGGCACTACCTCGACGTAGGAAGGGATGCAATATATAGATCAAAACTCAGCTATATGAGACGGTCCAGTATCGAAAATCACTTGAGAAGGAGTAGGAGCAGGTACCTTGAGAATGTTGTTTATAGATAAGAGATTTCTGGGGACTATCTCCTCTATGGCAGGAAAACTCTCTTCTTCTTCAGCCATGAGATCCTCACCACCGGAAGGATGGGCCACCGATAATAGAGTGGCATCAGAAATTTCATCATGAATATGAAGGGTTCGTGACATTTCGACAAAAAGGTATACTTCTAAACCTGAAAAATAAGGCAACAACTAGGAAAGAATGGGAGATATGGAATCGTGAAAGCAAAGTCAAGAGCGGACGCTGGCAAGAGAAGGGAAGTGTGAAAACTTCTGAAAAATGAAATCTCCATCTATTTATAAGGCTGGATGGCGCGAGAATCGAAGCAAAGGATTGTCAATGGCACCAGAACTGAAGCGACAGGCGTAGACGCTGTCTCGAGAAGATGCATAATGAAGACGCGCGTGGCTATGACGTCACCTCATGGTAGCCACACCAATTATGACTCCACTAGTCGCGTCGTTCTATTTATCTCGGTCGACCCTGCTTATTCAACGACCAAATTCTTCTGAAGCAAAGGCAAATTAGGTCCGCTTATCGAGGTCGTGTAGGACCACGATTCAACAAGTGGAGGGACTAACTGTATAGGTCTATATTTGGTGTATTGATGGTAACGTATAAGTATGATAAAGGACGGGGATGACCATGGTATAACAACTGAGGGTTGATCTCAAGACGATTGGTGCCAAAGACGGGCAGCTGGGCGAGTAGACAACGAAAGCATAAGTTCAAATATAGACACAAGGAATATTCTTTTGGATATTCCTTATTTTGTACTTTTTGAGAAATATTTCTTATAAATAGGAAGAGATAGAGAACAAAAGGGGATCTTCTTCACTTCTTGACAAGAGCACTTCATGTAAAAGAGTTGACCTGAGAATATACTAAAGTTGTCTTATTTATTGATTACCTTGTTCAAGCTCACATTTTCGGTCCTATATTTGCAAGATCCAAGAATCCCAGAACTATTTATTATTCCATTCATTCCACATTATTGTCAGAGGAAGGAATCATTTGAGTCTCACAATAATTGGGAAATAAACCCCTTTTTGTTATGCTAGTTGCATTAATCTATATTTATTGCATATTTTTATTGTAGCCTCTGTTTGAAAAGGCAGAATTGGGACTCGCCCCGAGGCGGAGCACTCGTAAAACGCCGCTGAACTTATGTGTGGGGCTTAGCTCCATGAGACTTACGCCTCGGCCATCTGGGCTTACGCCCCGGACACGCCCAACGCCCAGCGTACTGGGCTCTCCTAATATAACTTTATGCAATTCAATGTAACTAACCTTATAAATTCTCAAATTTGCTTAATAAATCGTTGACTATTCAAAATTACTTTTTTTTAATCATAAATTATTAAGTTGAGTGTATTTTATGTCATAATTAAAATAAAAATTATTGCATGTTATCCACTAAGACAGCTATGATAGGGTAATTTTAAATAAATCTTTCATTTAAAAGGTATTTATTTATTAACATTTGTTATGTCTTTACTATATAATAGTCCATATATTTTTATAATTATTTTTCTAAATATTTTTTATCACGTTTACGAGATACAATATTTATTAATTTAATAACTCAGTATTAGCTAGTAACTACTGACAAATAATTAGTTATCATGTTATTGTATGGTAAATTATGTGTCACTTTATTAACTTGTTGAAACTTAAAAATAAATTATGCTAGAGAATCATATTTAAAGTATGAATTATGTTTTTATACAAATTCTCTTTCAAATTGAAAGCATATTAAATAAAAGGAGTATTTTAAGAAAAATATCAAATTATAATCGAAATTCTTTCAAAATTCATTACTCCTTAAGAGATACATATAAGATTTCGTATCGAATACATTACTTTTGATGTTTGAGTTGTAACAACGTTGCAGCTAATTTGCATATTATGATATATGTCATACTTTTCGTATTATTCATAGTTGAATTATAGTTTATAAATATTTTAAATCGATTATTTGTTATAATTTTGTGATTTTAATGTAATTTTTTATAATTATTTTTTTATTTTATACTATCTTAAAATTCTTTCAATCGGTAAAATTTGAAGATCCATGGGATTTATGCCCCATGTCTCAGGGCACCTCGCCTCATCAGAGGTAAAATGCCTCATCTCACGCCCCCACCTTTTAAAACACTTGTAGCATTTATGAGCATTTGATCAGCGTAAGCATACTAACTAACATCATCCATCTTGCCTACTTCATTTAGTACTCGCTCTAACCTTAACTAAATTCAACCTTCTTATCATTATTGATTGATTTAATCAAAGAGCTGAACACTTCTTGGTTAAATAATATTCCTATAATTCCCTTCCTCCCTACACGCTAACGCACAGTTCTAATTTCGGAGCTATGGTTAGACTTTGATGGACTGGATACTCGGTACCGTTTTAAAAAACCTATGCTCTGTATTATTTTTATATTGATTGATGTTTCTATTGAGTTTTTCTTTTGATTAATAATGTATACGCACGATATAATCATCAAATCGTTTCAAGAGGAGTACGTGATTTAACAGCGTGATTCCGGCGTAGTTTATCTATGTGTTATGACTTAAATGTGAAGCTTCATCTGTTTGAGGAGTTGATAATTCTGGTGGACGTACACTTGCACATCATATCTCATTATCTGATGTGCGTTGTGGCTGATTTGGCCACTGGTTGAATCTATTTCTTTCAATTCGAACCATGTACGGGGGCGGACCAACATGTAAGGTAAAGGGGTCACTGAAACCCGTTAACTTCGGCAAAATCAATGTATATATTTCGGATATAGCAGTATATATATGGAGAACCCCTTTAATAATTTATTGGTGCCCCTAAAGACACAAAAGGTTGGCTGGCTACTTTGGTCAGGTGTGTGGTTTATCACTCGCTATTGCTTTGTGGGTTAACGTTTTTGCTTCACTTTATTGATTCAAAGCATTACTTAATAGTCAACTGGTTTACTTTGCATTATTAATTTATCTTTTTTGAATTAAATTATAATTTAATATCACTTTAAGGGTGTGTTTGGTATGAAGAAAAATGTTTTCCATGGAAAATGAGTGATTTTATTACTATTTTCCCTTGTCTGGTTGGTGAGTGGAAAACTTTTTTAGAAAAATATTTTTTAGTGTTTGGTTAGAAAATAAAAAATATTTTTTATGCTACTCTCCCTCCCCCTCCCCGCTCCCCTTCCCCCAAGTCTCTAAAAATACACACAAACTCAAAGGAATTAATATATTTTTTTTTACGCAAAAATAATACTATTTCTATATGAAAAGAAAGTATTTTCTTGGTTAAAATGAAAAAAATATATTTTTATATCATAAAAAAACTCATTTGTTGAAATATAAAAAAAAATCTATTTATAATATGAAAAGAAAGTACTATCAATATTATTTTTATTTAGGGTGGGGTGGGATGGAAGGAGTGGTGGGCAACTACATTTATTAACGTTTTTGCTTCACTTTATTGATTCAAAGCATTACTTAATAGTCAACTCGTTTACTTCTTATTATTAATTTATCTTTTTTGAATTAAATTACTATAATTTAGTACCACTTTAAGGGTATGTTTGGTATGAAGAAAAATATTTTCCATGAAAAATGAGTGATTTTATCACTTATTTTCCCTTATTTGTTTGGTGAGTGGAAAATTTCTTTAAAAAAATATTTTCTAGCGTTTGGTTAGAAAATAAAAAATATTTTTTTATGCTACTCTCCCTCGCCATCCCCCTCCCCTTCCCCCAAATCTCTAAAAATACATACAAACCCAAAGGAATTAATATTTTTTTATGCAAAAATAATACTATTTCTATATGAAAAGAAAGTATTTTCTTGGTTACAATGAAAAAAATATATTTTTATATCATAAAAAAACTCATTTGTTGAAATGTAAAAAAAAAAATCTATTTATAATATGAAAAGAAAGTACTATCAATACTATTTTTATTTAGGGTGGGGTGGGGTGATGGGGTGGGGTGGAGGGGGTGGTGTAGCTCCTCTCTCAACAAGTAAAAAAATATGAACTCTTAATTCTCCCTTCAACAATCACTTTCGACGACATGTGTCGACTTTGACAATAACGTAGAGTTTGTACTTTGATGATAAGCTATCATAATTGCTAAGCATTTAAAGAGTTGCGCGCCGAACTTTGTCGCTACTAATTGGCATATGTGAAAATATTAGTGCCCGTTGCGCTTTGGGTCCGCCTCTGACCATGTATATACATGTAAACAAATTAAGAACCGTATCTGCGAATTGAGAACATTAACCACTCATTCATTGTAAAAAGCTTGAATCTACTTCTGTGATTGTGCAGGTTGAGAAGTGGTCATTCATCATGCACTTGCAATAGCTATTTGGAACGTCAAAATTGTAGAAATTGTATTTCTCAGCTGATGGCAAGGCCGCCCTTTCCAGCAAGTTAAGAGACTTGTTACACTGATGCTGTACGCGTGTGTATATAAGCGAAAGTGAATCCAGATGAATGTAAACTCTATGGATTCAAACCTCTAAAGTTTTTAGTATTGAACCCATAGTATTTTTGAAATTACGGGTTCATGTCTCTTATTTTTCATACTTTTAGTGGAGTTTTTTACACATAAATTTATGTTCCGTGTAAAAAGTACTGGTTTTATCTGAACCTAGTAACTCAACACTGCATCCACCCCTATATATAAGTTACTATATAGAAGGCTGGTATCATGTATACATGTCTATACCTAGGGGCGGATTTGGTGAACCCCCTTCGCCGAAAAATTACACTGTATATTTGTAAAATCTAATTTTTACCTGTATATATTAAGTTTTGAACCCCCTTTAACACAACCCAAAAGTGTAGTTTAGTGGTCAAGGGGGTTCAAAACCTTCATAAAGTCATAGGTTCAATTCCCACTAGCTACAAAAAAAAATTTTGAACCTCCTTTGTGAAGACCCTGCCCCCGCCACTGTCTGTACCATTAGCAGGTGAATTCACATGTTTACCTTTGCGTATTATTTCATATGTAGCAGAGAACAGGAAACATTACAACTTTGTTCAGTTCAGGCTATTAATACTTAAAAGTAACATAATGGGCTCTGTAAGTCCATTATCTTACAGAATTCGATCGAACTAAATAGGAATAAACTGATTCAATATATTGTAGCTATTTAAAGAAACATCATAACTGTTATTTACAAAAAAGAATTATCATCTCATATTCGTTTCTACTTTATAAGTTAACAAAATACCTATCTTCTTTTCACCATCTGGCTTAGAACTGCATGATATTGAATGCTGTTAGCTTGTTTGGCATGATTACCTGGATAGCTATATTCAGTGTGCTGTTCCATGGTCTTCATCTGTTTTTCCTTTAGTCTTGTTTAGCTTGCTGGCTGGAAAGTGCAACCGTGCCATCAACGGTCGAGGTGCTCGTGTCTTCTGATCAAATCCCCGCACACAAACAAACCCTGGAAAAATACAATAGCTATTCATCAGAAAAGCAAAAATGTTTTGCAGCAGGGTACACCAACTTCTTCCTGTTAGTTTCTGAACTGATTACTACTCTTTGTTCATAGCTAAATTTACCATTTATCCAATGCTGTGGAAGGCAATCATGAAACAGGTCCTAGGTCTTCTGACACTTTTATATCATTTAAAATTATGACTATAATATATATAATTTTTTAACATGGTATGTTAAAATTTAAACAGACTAGAATGTGATCCATTTTATCTATTTCTTTTACAGTATGCCATCCCGACATAAAGCTAGTTTAAAACACATGTCTTTCAGGGTTTGACTTTGTTGAAACGGATAAGAAGCTAATCACCGCTAAAACAGAAGGATTTTCCATCTACATACCTCTCCAAAAGCAGTGTTGTATACTTTCTGTGGTTAGTCCTGATGAACACGAGAGATTCAATGTTAATTTTACTTTCAAAACTTTCTAAATGAGGTTTCATCACTTTAGTGGTTTTTTCACCTTTGAATATCGTCGGTATTGAGGTTCCAAAGTAGACAGTACGCCGTGGGAGATTCCACAGCCAATCCCTTGGGACATTAATTGGGTTGAGGCTGGAGTCATGGTCTGCGAACACCTGCAAAAATAATTTGTACACTAAAAACCTCAATATTTGACATAGAAGCTGTCTTTGACGTGTGAAACCTGTACATGAGCTAAAAGTTGGTTATATTCACCTCATTGACCTGAAAATAGGTACCATTGAGTGGAAAGCTTCCTCTCATAGCTGTTCGACATGGTATCTATTGACAAGAATAACAATTAACACAAACTGATGTATCTCTTTGGTCATTTACTCGTATAAAAATGACCACCGTTATAATCTACGGGTTTTCGTACCAGAAGAGTCCCTCTTACTGTCTGAGAATGTGCTTCACGTATGCTGTTGCATGAGGAACATGTCTCATTTTCACATAGTTTGCCAGATTCTTGAGAGTTGCACTGTGCTTCTGGAGGTTGAAAAGAATTTGCTGTTTCACCTGATATGAATTTGACACAAGCGGTAAATCAGTTAGTGTGAAAGGGGGATATGAAAGTGAACTGATTTTACCTACAACTCAGACTAACCAATGAGATTTGTACCCTAGAGTTACCAAAGTGATAGGCTATCTCAACAGTTCACTAAGCATGATTAATTAGCTAATTCATCTATTTTCCACATTACAAGAATATTGTGACAGGATGCCTTCCAAAAATCTCTTTC
This sequence comes from Nicotiana glauca, assembly GCA_026770625.1. Taxonomy (NCBI): domain Eukaryota; kingdom Viridiplantae; phylum Streptophyta; class Magnoliopsida; order Solanales; family Solanaceae; genus Nicotiana; species Nicotiana glauca. Next base: position 68,658 of record MU781866.1, read on the forward strand.
ATATATAGCATTGCAGTTCTTGTTATCCTACCCGGTGTCCAAATAGCAAGAAGATAGAAGCAAGGATCATCTGGTTCTCGTTTGTCCAACTGCAAAATGAAAAATGTCATTATTTGGATGATTAATTTCTATATCTGCTTGGCTGCTGGTTACATGATGGGCATAAAACTACTGTGGAATCACTAACCCCTTCCAAAAGTGGATGAGAATCTGGAAGTTCATATCTGTAGGAGGAAAAACAATTGAGTGAGTACAAAAAGTTCTTCAAACATTGTATTACCTCGAAAAGAACAGTCTATTCTTGTCTGTTGAGTCAGAGCTTTTTTTTTGGGCAGCATAATTCTATTGTTATGATGTAGGATCAGGATTATTTACTTACACTTGATGTTCAGTTCTCAGCCGGCTGACATTCTTAAGTTTAGGCATGGGAATTGATGCAGCTTCTGAAGTTAAGGCTACTAAGGCATTCGAGATTTCTACCTGATGAAGCTCCGTATTGTTTTCGACATACTTCTTTAAATTTTGAGTGAACTCTGCCATATTCAATTCAATTGTAGGAATTTCACAAGGATCTTCAAAGTAATTGTCCTCTATGTCAATTTCTGGTGCTTGTATTTGCTCTTGCTCAGGTGTGGCAGGAAGTTCAACAATGGGCTCTGGTGTTGCTGGCACTTCAAAAATAGGAGCTGAGTTGATCAACTTCTGATGCTCCATTGGTTGTTGATTACCCGGAGGTAATGGCAGAGGCAGGTGAGTGATGTTTTCCCTTGGATTGTTGTTAGAGGCTTTGTTTTCTGTTGCAGACACAATGCTTTTTTCTTCCGACACGGGAAGGGCAAGCCTCGCACTGAATGGTGCATTATCATTAGATCCAGTTTATGAAATACAATGTACTTCATCAAAGAAATACAATGTTTCTGAATCTTTGAACATATAAAATAGCCATTCAAGTCTTATAGTCTCAGTTAATGTGCTTGCAGTATGGATATGACCAATAAGAGAGTTCTATTAGCTATCTTAGAAATAAGTACATTTAAAAATTTTAGCATGAAATTGCTTCGTCAGTGAATGGAGTTTTCTTATCCAGATGCCTCATGGTTGTATTTTATATATTGGCGGATTAGCCTGAAACAGGCTAGTGGTTCACTGACATATAGTAGATTTTGCATACCTAAAACATAGTGGAACTATGATCCTTGGAATAGTTTATGTACTAGAAACAAGATAGTTGGACACACAAGACAGAAGTATTTTAGCTGCAGAAACAGTAATAAGCTAACCTTGCAAAGGCACTTGCAAAGTGTCTGCATTCTCCTCTCAGTGGACATGCGTTGCAATTGGGTTTGCTTTTTGTACAGAAGACCTATATGAGTTGCAAGAGTGGCTTTAGCCTTTGATTGAAAATATCTACTAGTTTTAGGAGATATCATCTAATAGCATTGGCATACCTTTCCGAAGGTGATCATATGGTAATGTAGCTCATATCTGTAATTAAGAGCTTAAATAAATGATCTGTTACTTGTTGGAAGAAAACAAAAATTGCTTCTAAACTAATGAAGAAAACATTTGTTTCTAAATAGTGCACATGCATTGTACATAAGTCCCTCTGACCAAACTCTGAATCAACCTTGCTACTATTTTCCTCACTTTATTAAAGTAGACAAATACTTCTATCACTTGATTTTACCAGAAGATTGACATTGAAATACTTACATTTAGTTGCAGCTTAGGGCTCGATATCTGCGAGTGGTCAAATTATGACACTACAATTGCGAAGGACACCCATACGTACATACATACATCTATGTCTGTGGATGCTACTTACAATGTTCTTTGATCAAGCTTGCAGAGACGTGGCCATAGATACTTTTGGATTGACTCCAGTACTGGGTACCTGTAGGAATACCACAGATTTAGCCTTGCACCATGTATGCAATTAGAGATATTTTAGAGTCAGGAATACTCACAGCTCAAGAAGATGCAATTGTAGTGACTCAGGCAACGGCTGCAGGGGCACCCACCCTAGCCTAACAGCAATACGCCCAACATTTGTGTCAACCTAATTACAGATACACAGTCATTAGTGTGATTGAACTATTTCTCATACATAAAATCTTCCAAAACTGGTTCTAGATCTTACTGGGAAAGCTAGGTGGTGAAGTGTTAAAAGTCTCACACACTCCACGCTCTTCAGACCCAAGCCCCTTATGCTCAATAGATACTCTCTGAAACCATACGTTTGAAGTGTGTTAAAGTTTGTAGATGACTACTATTTTAAAGGTGGAAGATTATTTGGAACAATTGCTAGCTTACTTAGCTTTGTCTGGTGGAACATCTCTCAGCCATTCAAGATCAATGCTTCCATGTTCACTGACAATCCGGTTAAGAAAGTTCTGCAATAGTAAGTTTAATATCATTGAGCAATCACTTGGGATTCCAGGCCAAATAATTACTGTATATATGTTCTCTTGTCCTCAGATATTGCAAAAAGGAAATACACATGTATGTACCTTGATCCTCTCTGCCAGCTTGTTGTTCATTCCTCGTTCTTTAATTGTGTGGGCTATCTCATTAACGTTTGCGCACCTCACTGCTTCCCAGTCCAGTGAGTCCATTGTGTTCGCTGTCCTTTCTCTTTTCTTGCCGTTGGCCTGGGCCTCTAACCGTAAGCTGTCCCAATCAATGTTCTCTTTCTCCTTCCCGAGCTGTCCTTTTTTTGCTTTAGAAGGATTGTCATTTACACTGTCTACTTTGCTACAAGCATGATCACTGACATTTTTCAAGTTTGACTCCACAGCTCTTTGCTCAGACTTACATGAATCAACAACTATGCTGGCCCTTTCTGTGACTTCTATATTGGTTTCTGAAGAGGTTGGTGCTTCTGGAACTTGGGGTACATTGCAATTTCTATCTTCAGTTTGAAACTGTAGTTTGGCATTGACTTCTGCATTATTAACTGTCTCTATGTCCAACTTATTTTGAGGGTCATTGCATGAGATATACGTTTCACTCCTCAGTGCTGTGGACAGTTCTGGATGTGCACATTCTACCAATGATCCACTTTGTTCGAGGGCACTACGTTCCTTGCTAAGGACCGGGAAGTTTCCACCTTCTTGTAAGTATTCAGTGCACGTGGTTCCTCGTGCTCCTGAAGTTCCTGCCATCTGTAATAGCTTCAAAAAAGAAGTGGAGCTGCAAAAGCTGCTTGTGTCAGTTCTTTCTGAAGTTTGAATAACCATAGAGTTCTCAGAAGAAACTACAGAACTCGGAGAAGAAGGCAAATCGTTCAATTCTTTTTTATCTTTGAAACCCATAAGTGCTGATTCATGATACAGATCTGAACCTTCTCTAGAAGAATCTGATTGCAGAATTACAGAATGTTCTGCTGACTGTATGCAATGTGTGCTATTTTCACTTGATTCAGAGCTGTTGACAGCTGTTTTTTCTTCGTTTGAATCTGTATTATAGACTCTCCAGGAATCCTGACATCGAGTTGACTGATTTGCTTGATCTTCATGCCATCTGATAGAAACAATGGGATCTGTTGCACACACTTCAGGTTCTTCAATTATGATAGCTGTTCTCCGTTCATGCTTCTGAGTACTGCTTTTTGTCTTCAGAGGAAAGTGAGCAGCGAGTGACATGAATGCAGAACTGTAAAGTGGACAAAGTAAGTATTTTGGGGAAAGCTGGAGAAAGTAATATGTTGTACTCCATCTTTGAACTTTAGAAATTTGCCGGAGGACAGAAAAAAACCCAAAAACAGAATTTTATTCTTTCAGCTACCTGGAAAGGTGATCTGAAACATTCTGTGTAAGAAATACTCCAACTACGGAGTCCAGAACAGATCCCTTCCAAGGTGAGAAGCGCCTGTCTCCTGACTCACCCAGAAAAACAAAAAGAAAAAGATAAATAATACTTATGGTTATAACAATGGATAAAAGCATGTGACTGGCATCTTTTTTCTTTAATATGGCATGGCATGTTTTAAACTCCTAAAGTATTCCAAGGGGGAAAAATAGTAAGGGTACATGGAATCTTGGTGTTTAAGATTGATAATAGGTGTACAAGGTCAGCATTTAGCTTCTGCCTCACTTTTCAATAGTTTCTATGACCACATGGTGAGTCGCAGATTGAAGATATTAGCATGGCTGTTTGCTGATTGGATGCGATGTTTATGGATGCAGTGTCGTTACAGATTGAAGATATTCCCGTAGGATTGATCTCCTCATCCTTAACTTACTTCCTCTTTAGCGCATACACGTGTTGATATGCATGTCAGGTTGGATTCAGGTTTCTTGCTTGAGCTGTTGCAAGTGCATGCGTTTTGTAAGTTTGAATTAGTTCTGAGTTCACTTAGCTGGTGTCAAAGTTGGTATGTGGTGAGATTCTGTAAAGTATTAGATCCATATTCTCTATCCTCCTTTTTGGGGGTTTGGGGTGTGGGGGTGGGCGG
>MU781866.1:74093-84970 GCA_026770625.1 Nicotiana glauca
ATTTAAACCCTACATTTTTTTCTGGCTATATTTCTAATGAAGGGAACCTAGCAACCATTTTGAACTTAGCCACAAGGAAGGCTTGAAGACATTGTACAAATACCTTGGACAAGACGCATTCGCGCAATAAATGAGTCTGCTCTACTATTAAACACTCTACGTTCTTCTTCCCACCATTTTGCCTTGTCTTCATCTGTTCCATCAATGCCTTCACTGTTTATATTTTGCAGCAAAAGCTTCCATACCCTATCAGTCTCATCATCAACATCAACTTTTGGCCGTGGTTTTCGTTTCCTAACCAATGAACTTCCGAAAGGAACAATACTTCCATCTCTTTGATAAAGAACAAGGGCACTCTCCCCTTGAAACTTGGTGTGGTAGGTGACACTTCCCTGTTGACCTTGAATTTGGCTGCTTTCTCTATTTAAATCAAGACGCTGTAAGTGTTCTGCGATTTCATCAATTGGAGACATGCCTCTCCATGTTAAAGCTGGTGGGGGACCTGCATCCAATGTTTGTTAGCAACTAAAGAGTTATGATGTAATTGATTGTTTTAAGAATATGCCTTTTAAGTACCCCTAGCATTTGTTGTGAATTGTTGATGGATGTACATGTTGGAAGCTGTTGAGCTGACCAAGGCGCTTTTCTTTGATTGCTTTTTTGTCTTCATCGGTGCTCCGGTGTCCGCAATTGGAGCTCCCATGCATGCATTGGATAGATGTGAAGTCTTGTATCTTTCTCCAAGTCTGCATTTTGTTGCGTATTTGGATGTAGAAGTCTGAAATTGTTTGTAAATTTCATGCACAGATGCTAACTCATGCACTTGAGTTGCGCCTTTTGATCTCCTCTTCCTTAAATTCTCTGCTTCCACAACTGCTGGCACAAAATCGGAGTTCTGCAGTCTGTTGTAGGCTATATTGGTTGAAGAATTGTTGCTAGGGGAACCGCTGATATTGCACTGCGATGAAGGCACATGGTTAATTTCGTGCTTAATGTAAGATGCTGGTGAGCTGTGGCCCTCTTCTGTTCTCTTTTTCTTGTAAATTGCAAGACAATGCATCCCTAGGCTACTATAAACTTCAGGTTTGTTTGCTGGAAGGATTGCTTGATAAGCCTGCATGGAATTGAAATACACTCCTCTGGCATTTAAGCTGTAGAATTGTGCTTCGTCAGTTCTATATGAACGCTGTCTCTTCAAGCCTTTCCCATGAGGCAAGCATGTGCTGCTGCTGCAGTTGGAACAATTTGGGCTCTGTGGTGTCATTTGTAGTATGCTTGCCCTTTTATCACGAGTTAAATCTGAAAAATTGATTCTATAATTTCCTCTTGTGCTTTCATTTTGATTACCAACCATGACTATGTCATCATGATTCCAGCCAACCTTGTCCAGAGATGGAGAACTAAGGTATTTCACTTCATGCTGTGACAAGTAATTTCTCAGCTCCTGGTTCAGGGAACAGTTGATGTTATAAGTTGTTCCCACTACTGTCTTTTCATTGGGGGCTTCCATACCTTGTCCAAGTTGAGCAGACTGTACACATTGTGCAGTTGATTCAGTTTGATTTGCATGCAGATCCAAAGTTGAGGGCCTGTATGATGAGTGTTCATCACTTGCTTGTCTTTCAAATTCAAAATTCAACGTTCTCTTGCAGGATTTTCTAGGAGGAGAAACCTTTTTCGGATCAGTTGTTCCACTGCTCCCCTCTTCAGAGGGTTTTTCTGTGCTCTTCTTAACTTGATTTCTTCTGACGTACTTCCTCTTTGCTGATGGTGTTTCTTTGGATCTAGGAGTCTTTCCCTCATCAATTGTATTGTTTACCTCTTCAGCAGAAGTGGGTGCAGGGCTGCCAACCTTGTTTCTTCGGACATACTTCCTCTTTTCTGTTTTTGTCTCCACTGAACCAGCCTGCTTTTCGGTTCTTTGTTTAGGAGACCTTTTGGGCTTGCCTTCTACCACCACCTTGGGCCTGTGTTTTCTTCTTCTTGGTTTTTTCTCTGGTGTTGTATTATTCAGTTCACTATCCTGTTTGCCTTCCATGTCAAACTTGTGATTCTCCTGCAATTCTGATTTATTTAAGACCAGCTCCGACTGCTCTCTGCACTGTTGGAGTTCATTTGCTTCAGCTCTCTGTATTGTATCTTCATTTGACTGTACACCTCTTGGTAATGTAGTAACATTAATGTCTAGGTTTGACGCCTTAGATGCTTGCCCTTTACTCTTGATCAGATCTGGTGTTACTGGTTCGAGCTGGAATGGGACGTTGCTCAAGATTGCATCCGTCATTCTTAGGGGTGAATTCGAGTTGAAAGGGGAGCTGGGAAAAGTAGAGCTTCCATCTGCATGATGGATCCTCTTAAGTCATATTAGTTTATCAAGGAAATAACCCCAAAACATGAAGCAATAGATGTCTTTAGGTTGTGACATGTTAGCCAAACCATGATATTATTTGATGCTTAGCTGAATTGTTTTCATTGAATGAAACCCAAACACAATATGTAGAAGCATGTGCTGTTGATTATAGATAAAAACCAATAATTTGACTTGGAATGAAATAGAAGAGCACTCAATTAGAGGAAAAACATAGTGTCATAAATCTTGTATGTAACCTTTTTGTTTCCGTTCTGATTTGTTATGCCAAATGCAACTTATTGAGTACCCGCAAGAATGTTAAACTTCAAGCAAGTTCATGCATGCTTTAGTAGATGCAAGTTTCAATTTACCTGAGAACGTAATACTAAACTTGTTATATTTCATTCTCTAACATTTTTCAGGTCTTAGTATGCACGAAGATGCTGTTGTGTTAATAAGGCAGGTAAAAGACACTCTTGACATATATTTGGAATGCAGTTGTTGTAATCTGAAGCCTCGAAGGAATAGGGTCATTCCAATTAAACAAGATAGTGATGAATCAGTGAATACTTCATCTGTTTACCTGCACTCTGAGAACTGACGAGTGGTTTGAAATAACTCCTGGCACTATAAGCTGTATCATCTTTTGCATTTTCAGCTGCGGGCGTGGTGCCAGCAGCATGTGCCATCGCCAAGAGATCTCCGAAAGACACATTAGTCCACATGTCTACGTTATCACTAGAGAAGTTATTGCTCATCTTTATACCACCTCCAGACATTTCCGATTTTGTGCCTACAGCAGCTTCCCAGGTGGTGAAGCACCGATCTACTGTTACTGAACTTGTTGAAGCATTGTAAGCAGCTGCATTTTGAGCTTCGGCTGTGGCACCAGCAGCATGTGCCGCTGCTGCTTCTGCTTTTTGCATCTGCAACTCCAACCAATCAACTTGAGCTGGCTGGTTTTCCTGCCTATACTTGCTAATTGGTGGCAATGCCGCAAAACCTGGCTTCCCCGGAGTTGCTGGAATCCATGAAGTGTTGGTCTGTAAATCCTTAATTTCTTCAATCGAGCTGCCTTGGCCTACATCCATTTTGCAGCTCTGGAAAACTGGTAAAAATCCAATCTTTTCTCCCCTTTATCTTCTTCAATTTGACATAAACATTTTTTTATGAGAAAACTCAACCTTGTCCAGGACTTAGAGAAGATTATTAATTCTTCAGGACTAATTTTATTTTATGAAATTATCCTGCAAAAGCAACAATCAAAGATGAAATGACTCACAAATTAACCAAGAAAAGAAAAAGAAAAAAGAAGAGAATTTGCACGAACAAGAGAAGCAGAATATCAGCAACTCTACGAAAACGGAATTTATTAGCTCTTCTATTCAGATTTGTGAAATTACATCAATTGATTCCTTTTTAGCACAGATCCCTAAAGAAAAGCAGAACTTGTTCTGCAATGGAGGTAGTGTGTGAAGACCAAACCAGAATGTAGATTTTACAACAAAATAAGAAATCGTATTTTTGTCAAATTTAAGAAATTAGTAGGAAAAATTAGATCTTGATCAGTGAAAATTGCAGTAAACTGACAGAACAATAAAATCTGCATACAATCTTTAGAATTCCCATTTTCTTCTGCAATTTCATTATGTCTAATTTAGAGGGAAAAAAAATAAAGCATATATAACTGTTCAAGAAGTGTAATTTGGATTTAGAAAGCTCAGTCAATTTTACTCACCTGAGAAATGGATAATTGACGGAGATCTCATAGAAGCAGAGTATATACCATTAAAGTGGGTGAGGGAAAGTAGGAAAAAGACCAAACAGAAACGGCAAGGCATTATTCATAGACTGGAACAAAAGCTTTTTGAACCGATAATTTCTTTCTCGGTAAACTACAAAAAAAAACCATTATTAATAAGTAGTATATTTTTAGTGTTCTTTTAATTACTGTGTGTGTTAATAACTCAGTGTGGCAGAAACATTTATAGGTAGGGGTTTAAAGTTAATGATATATCTGCACTTAAACGATAAAAACGCCGTGAGTTGGCTAACTGAGAGTTGACCACGTGAGTGAAGTACCATCGGATAGGAGAGTGGTTTTGCTTTGCATGTATTTGTGCTATTAACATGGTTATATCGTTACAGTTAGGAATTTGACAGTTATAATTGTTGCAATTTAAATAATTATATATATGTATATGTATTATTGAGTTCGTTATTATTATTGTTATATGTTACAAGTTAAATTATTAGAGTTAGTAATTAGGGAAGTGATAACTATAATTACTGCAATTTTGAATGTTTGGCCTGTATATATATTATATTACCAGTTAAATTGTTGGAGTTAGTGATTAGGGAAATAACAATTATAATTTTTTCTTGAATTATTTAAGAAGAATATAAAATGTAATTTCAACATATGAGGCATTCAGTTTATTTTTTTAATGAAAGTCCACTTCATCTTCTCTCAGATTTTCTTCTCGCTTTTTTGTTTTGGTAATTTTGTTTCCGTATCATGAATTTTTTCAAGAAATAACTCGATATGTTTATTTTCTATGAAATATTCTTTTATTTAAGCGAAGTCAGAACTTATGATTAAGAAGATAAAAAGAAGTTCAAGCTTGACATGAAGATAATTTGATCGATGCACATTTAACAATCGATTGATAAATTCAATTTAAAATTTTTGACGTGTAATAATGGTATTAGTTTGAAAAGTGATTAGATACTTTGAATAACAACGATGATTTTCAAGAGTATATATTTACCAGCCAAACTATAAGAATTAGTAGTTGGAGAAGTTGACAACCATAACTGTCATTTCCCTTATTTGTTTTGGCAAATTTAATTTCAAAGCTGAGTCTTCTTTTTCAAGAGAAATTCTTAGTATTTGGTTGAAAAGACAAAATAGCCTAATAGACCTTTGTATTTGTTCGTGTTTCTTGTATTCAACAGTTGGTGACATTTATACTTGTTTGAAACAAGTTTTTTAAACACCTCTGAGCATTGACCGAGCTTATACGATATTAATATAACCGAGTTGGATGAAATGTGTAATATACACGTGTGTGAATTGCTTTAAGAAGTACTGGAATTAGATGTATGAATAAAATTAAAAAGAAAAAGGCCAAAAGAAAAGAGAAAGCAGCCAATTCCATTTTCCTCCCAAAGCACCCTAAAACCGGTTCGTTGCTACTGTCTCCTGGTCCTCCTCCTCCGACCCTTCACCATCACTATTTTTGTCACGATCTAAATTTCATATTAGGTTGTAACGGCGCCCAACACCGTTGTTAAGCAAACCAACATTTCAAATAGTAAATTCTCATTTGTGTAGTTAGTACGTGATAACTTTCCATTGTTAATTAAGAAATTTAGAGTTTAAAAATTTAAGCATATTTAAATGGAAGTAATAAATGTGAATCTCAATCATGAAGATAAGCCAAAACATCATAAATCTATCAATATGTGTGCCAAGACATGGTGTCACAAGTGTGTGGGATACATAACCATACTATCCTACTGTCTGAAAAAGAAATAAACAGGAATATAAAGACAAAAGAAAGACTCCAGCTACTGCAGAACGGCTCAAAAAAGCAACTCACCGAAAGGTCTCAAGCTGAGGAGTCCACTTTACGCGTTGTACTGATGGCCAGATGCACCTGCCTCAAAGCATGTACAATCAAGTACAGAAGTGTAGCATGAGTACATAAAAATATGTACCCAGTATGTATCTCGTCTAACCTCGCAGAAGTAGTGATCAGGGGTCGACTCTGACACTTACTAGGGCCAACAAGTACAATAATATGAAGATCAACAATTAAGTCACAGTGCATGTAAGTAACAACAAGCTCAAACGAGAATAATACTGAAAATCGTCTCATCCAATTAAATAAAACTAGGCACTTTCTTCATTTAAAACATATGACCTTTCAAACTATGAATAATACGATTTATAAAGGATTTCGATTCTATTATCACTCACAAATACCACTGAGGACGTTCGGCCCGATCCAATATAAAAGTAAATTATGCACTCCGAGGGTCGAACGGCCCGAACCATATATAAATTTATTGTCCTGCCGAGGCGAACGACCCACTCCCATGAGAGTAGTGAAAATAATCACCCCACTCGTGGAATATACTTGTGACGCGGTTAAGTATAAATATAACTTAATGTTTTCCTCAGTTCTTATCAAAATAAATATTTACTTGAAATCCTTGAAATCATAACATCTTCAACTTAGTCCCATTCAAAGCAAATCAATAATTATAATCATATAATTGTACCCACAAAGCATGGTGTAAGCTAGAACTACCCGGACATAACAGGAATAGTGGCTACGTACGGACTCTCGTCACTTCATACGTACGTAGCCCCCACAATTTATCATATATCAATTAAGTATACCTATAGGGAAAGTTCTCTCTTACAGGGTTAGAAAAAAGACTTAACTCGTTTCGAGCCTACTTCCAACTCAATAATACGCTCAAACTCTCAAAGCGGAGCCGCACAATCCGAAACTATTCAATAAGTGTAGAAACCAACCATTACAGGTTTACAAATTTATATCCTAGCTATTAAAGTGATTATCCAACCCCAAAGGCAAGATTCCTAAAATTTACCCCGAGCCCACGTGTCCATATTTCAAAAAAATTCGAAGGAAGTTGTTACCCATAACCTAAGGATCAAGAATATATGATTTCTACTACATTCCATAATAAATTTCGTGGTTAAATCTCATTTTTGTCAAAATCCTAGGTTTTACTCTAAACCCATAATTTCTACTAATTTACATAGTGTAATCTACCCATAAACTATATTTTAAACTCACATTAAGTAGCAATAACTTACTTCACAATGCTAGGTTGAGATCCCCCCTTTTGAAGCTCCCAAATCACCCAAGAATGGAGTGAAATGTGTCAAAAATGGCACATTCCTATATTAAATGAAGGCCACTGCCTTCAGCGATTTCTGCACCTGCGGTTAGGGGACCGCATCTGCATGAGATTGCCCGCTTCTGTGGTATAGGGTCGAGCCAGCTGGGGCCGCATCTGCGGTCTTGGGACTGCTTCTGCAGTTCCGTTTCTGCGAAAGAGGATCCGCATCTATAGAACCTGGGCTCCTCCCCTTGAGCCGCATCTGCGATGGGTAAGTCGCTTCTGTGGTCTCGCACCTACGGCTGGCCAATCGTAGGTGCGGTTATGACGGAACTGGAGCTTCAGCTCTTTCTCAAATTTTCAACTTAGCTCGAGCCTCATACGATTGACGCTCAGGGCCCCCGAGTCCCTGTCGGACATACCGGTAAGTTTGGAATCATAAAATGGACTTTTTTGAACCCTCACAACGCCCAAAATAACGTTAAATCTAAGAATCACACCCTAAAACTAATCGAATCAAACTTATGAACTTTAAGTCCTTCAATCTACTTCCAATGTGTCGAAACGTACTTATACTACTCGGATTGACACCAAATTTTGCGTGCAAGACTTAAATGACAATACAAAACTATTTTCGATATCGAAATTCCGTTCGGAACTCGATAACAAAAAATTCCGCTCCAAACCAAATTTAAAGAACTTCAAAATGCTTAAGGAATCAACTTTCACTATTAGGCGCTAAAATGCTCTCGGGTCATCCAAAACCCGATCCGGACATACGTCAAAGTTTGAAATCATCATACGAACCTACTGGAACCGTCAAATCCCGATTCTGAGGTCGTTTACTCTAAATGTTGACCGAAGTCAAACTTGGCCTTTTAAGCCAACCTTAAGGAACTAAGTGTTCCGATTTCAATACAATTGCAAAAAGAGGAATAAAAAATATCTAATGTATTCCCCCATAAAGCAAATGCAGCTTGTGATTCTTGAAATTAGTTGATAAAAATATCTTGCTATTTTTTGAATTGTTGGTTAGGAAGGAGGGAGGATAAAATGGAGAATTCATCTTTGAGAGTGAGGAGTGAAAGTTCGGGTTTTGAAGAAGTTGTTTCGCATCAAACAAGATGACGAATGAGAAGGCGACAACACTCGCTAGAAAGTTTGGGGTTAAAAATCTATAGTAATGGTGGAAGAACATGTATAGACCATAACATGCTGGTTAGTCTTTGAAGGACAAGAGAGGATGATTTTGGTGTTTTATAATGGAGTTAATAGTGTAAATCTAAGTTATGTGGTATAAAGTTAAGGAGGTAGTGCAATGGAGATAGAAAGAGGTGAATAAAAGATGTCACTGTAGAAGGGACGACGACTGTAATGGTTTTCTATGGTGCTTTCCAGTGGCTTTAGGTGGTTGTTAAGTGAGATAAACAAGAATAGTGAGGAGCGTTGTCTGGTAAATGAGGATCTACAGCTAGGAGATAGTGGCAAGGTGGTGGTGCTAACGGTGTGATGGTGAAGATGAGCCTAAAAAAAAATTCTTCACTGAAGGGGCCTGCAACAGACAAAGAATATCACAGAACAATGCAAGACATCTAAGATGTACTGCAAGGGAGTGAACAGAAAACAAGTTATACTTGAAAGATGGAACATAAAGAACCCTATATAGGACAATGTCTGAAGAGAGTATCACATCTCCAATTCAAGAACTTTCACTCTATAACCATTTGGTAGACTTATTAATAGAGGATAGGGTAATCTAGTGATGTTAGTGAGTGCATGTTTATTAAAGGTCATATGGTTAGATGCTCCTGAGTCTATGATCCAAAGGTTAGCCTTTGATTCAAAGCATTTGCGTGAAGGCTTGTCAAAATCAATAGAAGAAGTACAGACAACAATACCTGCAAAGTTTGCACTGCCAGTGGTGATGTTGCTATTGCTGGAAGATCCTCCCACATGTCCTACTTGAAAATGCTGCAACAGGGTCATTATCTGCCCATATTTCTATTTTGTTAGGTTGACATTCTGATTCTCATCTTGCAGGTCCTGATTATCTCTACTCTCATGAATTAAATCAGCTGGAGTCCTATGTACATTTGTCACAGACCCTTTTCCCCTATTGAACTTGTAGTTTTGGTTGTTCCCCTGATTGTATGGTTATGCATTGGCACGATTGAGGTTCTGATTGTTGTAAGAATTGCCTTGAGGGTATCCATGCAACTTGTAGCACTTTTCCCTCGTATGTCCTGGTCTCTTATAGTAATCACAGAATGGGTGACCTTTATTATTGTGGTTAGTTGTATAATGTGTCTTGAAGTTCCCGGCTCCAAATGGACTTTGATGCTATGGATTTGCATTCACATGCAATGAAGTAGAATCTAGATTCAGCTGACTATTGGTCTTGAATTCCCTTTGTTTCTCTTTTTGTATCAACAGGGAAAAGGCCTGAGCCATAGAAGGCAAAGGATTCATCATGAGAATGCTTCCTCGCACTATTATGTAGACCTCATTTAGTCCCATCAGAAATTAGATAAGTCTTCGATCTTGTTCTACCTTATGCATGGTCTCCTTTGCCCCACATGTGCAATTGCAGCTGCATTGAGACTTGACACTCAAAGTGTTCAGTTCCTCCCACAGTCTCTTCATTCGCGTATATTACATAGTAATGTCTAAGGGACCATGTGCAAGGTCATTGATCTCCTTCTGAATCTGATACAATTTTGCTATATTCGTTTGATCATAACGATCCTCTAATTCCCTCCACAACTCAGCTGGGTCATTCACATATTCCACACTATCAAAAATCTTCTTAAATAGGGAATTGAGGATCCATGAGATCACCATATCATCACACCTCTCCCATTGGCGGAATTGAGGTGAATCGGGGCTAGGTCTTCTAGATTCCCCATTTATAAACCCTAATTTATTCTTAACTTACAAAGCCCGCAACACGCTCCTGCTTCATGAGCGATATCCAATTCCATCAAATGGAACTGGTACTAAGGTCATTCCAGGACTATCAAAAGGATGAATGTAAACGGGATTACCAGTATCGATGACCAATTGGTCATTTCTGCACGTGCTAGGGCTCGTTTCTTTACTTTGATCGATAGCAATGTGAGAGGTTCCAATTTGATGAAATTGTGAGGTATAAAATCCTCAATCGAATCAAAGATCATCAATTTTGAGATGACTTTCAGAATTGGGCAGAAAAATAACGACCGAAGCTTTGGAGACTGATGAAGTTCAAGTAAGATTCAGAACTAGATTTTGAAACGCTGAGAGGGATTCGAACTGATACCCGTGCTATGATACCATAACAAAACCATACATGCAAGCTTAGATCTGCTGAACTTCCATGGAGTCTTCTGGAAGGTTCTGAGAGAAGAGGATAGAAGGAGTAGAGAGAGCAGATGAATGGAGAAATGTTTTGTGTAAAAAATGAACCTTCATCTTATTTCTGCAACTTTACAAGTATGTGTGTGTTGATCACGCCCAAGTATATCCTCTAAATAGGATTCTGCGGACGCTGCAAGTAAAACCTGAGTATTACGCCCAGGGTCGAATCCACAGAGAGTCAACCTATCAACTGCTACCTTTAGACCCACTAAATTCTTTAGAACCAGCTTCCAAAGACTTTTGAATCACT
>MU781868.1:5377-23642 GCA_026770625.1 Nicotiana glauca
GCACGACCGATCTCTTTGTTGAACAACCAATATAATTCTTTGCAGAAGCTTCGCTAACCAAGCGACCGCTAACCTGCTCACGGGAAATAACCCACCTAGGGAAATCACCTCCCGATATCTTCCCACGCCGCTGCACGGGGTACATTCACTACGACACCAATAGCCCATCCTAAGTCCGAGCTCAACTTCCAGTTGCATAAGTCCATTCGCCCTTCGCAGACATCAATTAAATGTGCGGCAATATCCTTCCAAATTCAGGGTCATGCTGCACCCTCCTCTATTTCGAGCAGCTCCTTTCCGCCATATCAATCTTTTGCTGCATAATAGCCCATACTTCAAATCATACCCGCAGACTTCAATCACCAATCATTAAAATCTGCAATTCGATCCAAACTCTCCTTAGGGCGCGTAATCTCCCTACTACCAAGCCCATATGCAACACCCGCCACTCTTCCACTTTGGTGGAACTCATCTCCTTAATCGGTCACTCGACCTTGCTCCTCATACTTAGCCTTCTAGAAATTTTAAACACCGCCCGACACTTCCCACATGTCCTTCCTCATACTTTGCTGCTCAATTGTTGCCTTAATTAGAATCTATCTTCGAGGCACTTGAACCCACCATTGCTACTAACTTTAAACCTT
Source organism: Nicotiana glauca (assembly GCA_026770625.1). Taxonomy (NCBI): domain Eukaryota; kingdom Viridiplantae; phylum Streptophyta; class Magnoliopsida; order Solanales; family Solanaceae; genus Nicotiana; species Nicotiana glauca. The sequence continues at coordinate 6,022 of MU781868.1, forward strand.
TCCAAAGGTCTTCTTTATCGATCCGTCAACATTAGAAATTCTGATTCGATCTTAAACCACTACACCATGTGATATCTGACAATCGTAACTCCAATACTAGTTCACAATATCCTGCCATAAAGGCGAATTGTACCAGATTATAACATCGACAAACTTAGTACGTCCAATTAGGACGACAATACCATAATAGAGAGGAGAAATCCACCACGTTTGCAATTACCACGTTTCATTACTTCCACCAGTCCACTTCTGACCATCCTCAGTTCGTTTGACTTTCCCCTGCCGGGAATGAAATACTGAATCCCTTGATTACACACTAAGTAAACCTCTCATCAATTCATTCACTGTCCCGACACGTGGGCAAACACCCTACCATCACCACAACACTGCGGGATAATTGTTCATAAGTATCATGGCAACCTGTGCCTAGCCTCAAGGCTCTTAGAAGTTCTGTTACTGAGCTGAAACAATAGAATATCCCTCCAAAATGCAACTGTAATAGTCCAATCAACTATACCAGAAAAATCATCCCGCACCATATTTGTAGTGCCATTATAATCCTTCGATTTTTTATTTATAACAAGCGCTTGTGTCGCGTAAGATTGAGTAGGAAGAAATCAAAGGCATAATCCTCAAAGGAATCGAACCGCACGAAAAGGAAATCAAGAAGGGAAGTACTCCTAACAGCCCCGTAGCCTCCCGAGGATAAGTACAAACGTCTCTGTACCGATCCTCGAGACTCTACTAGACTTGCTTATGACTCGTGAGACCGACGGGAACCTAGTGCTCTAATACCATGTTGTCACGACCCAAAATTCACTAAGGGTCGTGGTGGAGCCGGACACCGCCGTCAAGCCAACCAACTCAAATACTTAATTAAGTCTCATTTTTAACACTTTTGAAATCCAAGATTTTTCCTTTATTATTAAGAGATTTTAAAGGATATAGTTTCAAGTCAAATTTAAATGTTGAACAGTTAATACAATACTTCAAACCATCCCAGAACCCGGTGTCACAAGTGCATGAGCAACTACTGATAAGGAAAATAAAATACAACATCCGTTCGGAATACAATGGACGAAAAGTAAATACAGTACACTGGAATGGACTACTCTAGCTGCGGTCGCCTCGAATGATGCATCTCACCTAGTCCCAGAAATGTCAGTGCTGCTACGCCCAATAGGCTGCTAGAGGTATATATACCTGTGCAACAAAAATGCACAAAAGTGTAGTATAAGTACGTAATCAATGTGTACTCAGTGAGTATCCCGCCTAATCCCGAAGGGGTAGAGATAAGATGGTCAACTTTGACACACTCTAAAGGTCCAAGGATTATTTATCCTTAATATACATATTAAATAGTAGATTTATTTTATAAACATGATTCTAATCCAGATAGAGGAAACAAGTAAACACGTAATTCTTTTATAGGAGAATTTCCATAGTTTCTCTTTAAATATAATCCAAATATTTTTAAGCCACAAAGGGCAATAATAACTTAATTAAGTTCAGGCATCAACACGAGCATGCACAAATCATACCGAAGTGATGGCCCGATCCAACAGAAATAAATGTGCATTTGCCGAGGGTCGATGGCGCGCCTATAGATGCATCTATTAATCTGCCGAGGCATTCGGCCCGTTCCAAAATAAACACACACAGACAGACAATCAGTCAAGAAGTCAACATGGAGCAATTATCCAAGAAAGGCCAATTCTCTTTAATAATATTGGAAAACAAAGCTTAAGTCTTTTTAAAAATTCATTTATTAATTTAATGTGATCTGAGCAATTCAAGCCATCAATGGGTTCACAATTAATCCAAGTATACATTTTTTTGGGTCCTAGACTACCCGGACAATAGCATAATAGTAGCTACGCATGGACTCTCGTCACCTCGTGCGTACGTAGCCCCCACAAACAGGAGCACATAGCCATTTTAATTCACCTATGGGGTAACTTCCCCCTCACAAGATTAGAAAGGAGAATCACCTCACTCCGAAGATCCACAACCGGCATTCTACATTCTTCCGAAGACTCGCACCAACGCACAATGCTCCAAAACTAGCCAACGATCATATAAATCCATTAATATAATACTTAATTATACTTTACAACCCAATTTATAACAATTCCTAACCCTGAACGAAAAGTTGATAAAAATGCCCTCAGGCCCACGTGCCCGGAATCCGAAATTTCTCAAAGATAAAGTTTACCCATGAACTCATGAACTCAACTATATGATTTTCTCTTAATTCCATACTCAAAATCATGGTCAAAATCCAAGAATACTAATTTCCTAGGTTTTCCTCTAACCCTTAATTTTCTATAATTTTTCAAGTCTAAATCCATGTATAAACCTTGTATTTAACTCAAAACTAACATAAATTACTTACCTCATGACAAGGGACGAAAATGGCACCTCCAAACTGCTCCCCATCGACTCCAATGGAAGAAAAATGGGGTTGAAATGAACTCAACCCCGAACTTTAAAAGACCTCAATGCCTCAGCTATTTCCGCTTCTGCGGAATTACTTCCGCCTATGCGGTTCCGCTTTTGCGGTCAAAAGTGCCGCTTTTGCAGTCTTGGGCTCCAGGACAATTTTTACTTCTGCGGATGGCCCACCGCATATGCGGTTCCGCTTTTGCGGATTTTGGGCTGCTTCTACGGTCCACCCTGGACCTCCCTATTTTGCTTCTGCGACCAGCCTCCCGCAGATGCGGTTTCGCTTCGGCAGAACTTTGACCGCATCTGCAGTCCTCCCCAGAATCCTCCTTCCGCTTCTGCGTCTCCCTCTCCGCTTCTCCGGGGCCGCTTCTGCGGTCCCATTTCTGCAGAAGCGGAAATACCAGCAACCAGCAAACCTCAGCCTTCTTAAAAATCCATTTTCGATCCGTTAACCACCCGGAATCCACCCGAGGCCCTCGGGACCTCAACCAAACCAGCCAACCAATCCCAAAACACGTTACGGACTTGCTCGAGGCCTCAAATCACATCGAACAACGTTAAAATCATGAATCGACCTCCAATCCAAGCTTTATGAACCTTGAACTTTCCAACTTCTACTTCTGATATTTAAACCTATCAAATCATGTATGATTGACCTCAAATTTTGTACACAAGTCATATTTGACATTACGGACCTACTCCAACTTCCGAAATCCGATTCCGACCCCGATATCAAAAAGTCCACTTCTGGTCAAACTTCTCAAAAACCTTCAAATTTCTATATTTAGCCAAATGGCTTCAAAATGACCCACGGACCTCCGAATTCACTTTCGATCGCGCTCCCAACTCCAGAATCACCATACGGGGCTACTCCCAGTCTCAGAATCCCAAACGGACATCGATAACGCTGAAATGTACTCCAAGCCAAACTTAAGAAATTTCTTCCAAATATGCTAACTTCCACAATAGGTGCCAAAATTCTCCCGGGTTATCCAAAACCTACGCCCAAGTCTGATATCATCATACAAACCTGCTGGTACCTTCAGATCTCGATTTCGAGGTCGTTTACTCAAAATCCAATCCTAGTTCATTCTTTCAACTTTAAGCTTCTCAAATGAGAATTTTCATTTAAATTTAACTCCGATCTTCCTGAATTTAGATTTCGACCATGCGAACAAGTCACAATACCTGAAATGAAGCTGCTCATGACCTCAGACTGCTGAATGATCTAGAGCTCAAAACGACCGGTCGGGTCGTTAAATTTTTAGTTGTTTAACTTTGATAATATTGCTAAGCTATGTCAAGACAAGTTTTGCGCTTGAGATATACGTGAAGATGGAATTTGTCTAGTGTCTACCTGTTGAATTAGGATGTGATTCGCATTACAATTGGGATTAATTAATAGGCCTGTAAGATAGATGCCTCTCTAAATTTGCTACTTTTTTTTGTGTGTGTTTGTGTGTTTCATCCTCCTTTTATTAAAAGAGTTTGTTCTTTTCCTACTTTGGTTTTTAGTTGTCATATAAAAGGACATAACTATCTCCCTAGATTATTTTTATCCTAAGTCTATATTGACTTCTTCCTTCATTGTGATGCAAACACTAGCATCTTTTTTACGAGTTATGAGGATAACATACTCGATTATTAGGTCAAATGCTTTAGTGGTCATGCTAAATTTGTATTTGTTGTTTCGTTAATGACAATATTGTAGATTGTGCACTCGCTTCTCATTTCTTTTGCATAATCATCTTAAAGTGGAGAACATCCATAGTTACTTGAGGGTATTGTGGTTTTATCCAACAAAAGCTAAATTTGAAGAGCTCTAGGAAAGTCGTTTACAGATTCTTAGTCTCGTGCAATTAATTATTATGCATAGAATTGAATTTGTTTCGTTCAGTTCGATTTTCTTGGTAAAGATTCTATCAGGTATCAATGCAATTGATTAATCAATAATGGTGTAACAGAAGGCCTACATATATTAATCTTGTAGAGAGGCATCATGCCGCACTGAAGAAGTGCTTTAGAAAAAATCAATTGCATTGATATTATCCTAAAACTTAATTCATTATGTTATATAGGTACTGAAACTTGGTCTTTTTCTGTGATTTTGCAGATGTCGGTACTTTTGTTGCACTACAATGAAGAAGAACAATTACAGGATAAAGAAAGAATCATCTTTTTGTGAATATAAATACTCTGTTGAATGTAAAAGTTATGCCACTTTCGAAGTAAAATATATCTCTTTTTGTCGATATGTAAATAACTATATATATATTTAGTATTCTCATGGATGTAAATAGTGTGTTACTTTCTGTTTCTTTTATGCAGTTTCATATAAAAATAAATTAATCATAAATAATAATTTCATATTCTACAGTATTGGGTCGTGCTATGCGCGGGCAAAAACCATCTAGTTAAATCAAGATTCAGAAAAATGGATATCATATAATTAGCTATATTGAAAATAGAAAAGTATGAATAAATAAAAATAACTACTCAATAAGACGTCAAATATTGATTTAAAATTATTTTAAATATAAAACGAAATTAAAAAATAAAAATTTTGCCAATTCAAATTTGGGAGTAGTTTCAAGTTGGAGTTTTATGAAAAAAAAACTACTTTTCTAACTAATTTTTTTGAATTAATTGGTTACTCTGTTTGAATTAATAAATATAGATATCTTATAATCAGCTATAAAAAACGAAAAAAAATTACTCATTCAAATTGGGGAGTAGTTTCAAGTTGGAGTGTTAAGAATATATTAAATAAAAAAATAAATGAAAAAATATAAAATTAGCCATGATAAAAAATGAAAATATATAAATAAAAGAAATACCCATTCAAATTTAGGAGTAGTTTCAAGTTGGAGATATTTTAAAAGAAAAAAGAAAAAAAAGAAAATAACTTTCAATTCAAATGAAAACTACAAGAAGTCAAGTGCCACTGTTAAGACAAAATATTTTTCAAGCATCATTTTTCAACCTGGGAGTAGTTTCAAGTTGGAGTTTTAAAATTATTTTAAAATAAAAAAACTAAAACTAAGAAAAAAATTAAATTAGCTACAGTAAAAACAAAAATATTAAAAAATAAAACAAAAGAACACTACATACTCAAGTTGGGGAGTAGTTTTGGTTACTCCCTTTCTAACTATAAACCTTTGAATCTTAATTTTTAATTAATTAGTTACTCTATTTAAATTATAAATACATATTTTATAATTAGCTATAATAAAAAAAAATAAATAAATAAAAAAACCATTCAAATTAGGGAGTAGTTTCAAGTTGGAGTTTTACAAATATTTTTAAAATAAAATAAAATAAATTAGCTATAATGAAAAAAAATATTACTTTATTTAAATTTTTAATAAACTACAAAATTTGAAAACTAATCAAATAAGTATTACAGTAGAAAGGAATGTACGAAAATAGGGGGATAGAGATAATTTCATGATATTTATATTTTAAATAAATTAAAAAATGAAAGATAAATAGATAACACTCAAGAAAATTACCAATAGTTCTAAGTACTTGCTAATTCAATAATAAAAATAAAAATGATCAAAATTTTTATTTGATTATTATATGATGTGTTTTCTTTAATTATGTATAGATTGTGTTATATTTCTGCACACAACTAATATTTATTAAGTCAATATGATATATTAGATCATAATTTATAAGGTTAATATTTTGTCAAATTATCCGCGCATCGCGCGGGTTCTTATACTATTATTATTAAAAGGAGAGGATAAAGCCCTCTCATTAAGCCAAATGGCAGCATAAAAAAAGTCACATGGCATAATTAGTTACTAATTAGTTTTTTAGTTAATAATTAGTTATTAGTTATTATATTTAAATTTAAATATCTATAAAACGAAAATAATAAAAAATAAAAAATTACTATATATATATTAATTGGTTAATTTATTTTAATTAATAAATATCGATATCTCATAATTAGTTATAATAAAAAAAATCAAAAATATAAATATATAAAAATAACTACACATTCAAATTGAGTGGGAGTAGTTTCAAGTTGGAGTATTAAAATTATTTTAAAATTAAAAAAAAAAGGAAAAAGAAAATTAACTATAATAAAAAAAACTACCCATTCAAATCGGTGAGTAGTTTCAAGTTGGAGTTTTAAAATAAAAAAATAAAAATTACCATTTCAAATTGGGGAGTATTTTCAAGTTGGAGTTTATAATTATTTTAAAATAAAAAAATAAAAATAAAGCAATAAAAAAATTTTGATTCAAATTATCAATTAGTTTCTTTCTAATATTATCTATTCTATATATCTTCTATATATTATTAAAAGGAGAGAATAAAGCCCTCTCCTTATGCCAAGTGGTAGCCTAGAAAAAAACCTTATGGAATAATTAGTCAATAACAAAGAAATTATCTATTGAAAATTAATTAAGAAATTAACTACCTAAATTAACTACTAAAACATGGGGGAGAGTTGGTTTAGGTTAGTTAATTTCTTTATTTCATTTTTTAAAATTATTTTCTTTTTTCTTTTTTGAAATAAAAAGTATATCTATTCATTAAAATTCAAACAATATTATTGAGAAAAATATAATAAAATTTAAAATAAAAAAATATTTTCAAGAGTAATAAAATATACATCTCCTATTATATTATAAAAAAATAACAAAAATATTAAACGAGTAATATGCTAATAATCTATCTATATATTATTAAAAGCCAAAAAAAAGGCACCACATTAATACAAGTGGTAGCCTAGATAAAAGTCATATGACATAATTAGTTAATAACAAAAAAATTATATATTAAAAATTAACAAAGAAATTAACTATTAAAATATCGGTGAGGGTTGGGTATATCGTATTGACAAATAAAATGACAATTAAAATTTATTAAAGCAATACGGTCTAATAGTATCAAACAAGAATAATTATAATTTAATTTTTTCTTTTTAATATTGACCGCACGGGTACGATTACTAGTATATATATGATTGGGAAAAGAAAAAGTTTCCATAAGTTAGTTACTTTGGGTAGAAGAAATAATTAACGCTACTTAACTGTTGCCCAAGTAATAGACAGTTACTTTTCTTTGTTTTCCATAAAGAAAAGTTTCCATAAGTAATTAAATACTTAATTGTTGCCTAAGTAATAATTTCCTAAACTTAGCCACTTCAGACTCTTATAAATACAGGTTAATACTCTCAAACCTCATTCACTCTCTTGAAGTTGGGTTCAGAACAAAGTTGTGTTGTTGTTGAGATTAATTCATGGAGCAGCTTGGTCAAGTGGGTTTCCGTTTTCGTCCCACTGATTCAGAAGGACTTATGTTCTTGTTGAGATTCGTCGCTGGACAAGAGATGCGTGATGCTGGATTTATTACCACTAACGTTGATGTCTATGGCAAACAAGAACCTTGGGAAATATATGATCATGGCGTACCCTGTGGTGATGATGAGGACAGCACCAGTTATCGCTATTTCATCACAAAGCTTAAGAAGAAAAGCAACGCGAGGTATCATCGTTCTGTCGGAAACAAGGGAACTTGGAAACAGGACAACAAGGGGAAACCAGTTCACTACAAAAATATGGGAAACACATCTTCGGTGGTTAACATTGGATCCAAGACAAATTTGTCTTACAAGAATAAAGCGTTTTACCCTGAAGATCAGAAAGATGGACATTGGCTCATGAAGGAGTACGAGCTTTCTAAGGTTATTCTTCACAAGTTCGACAAAGACCGTAGAGATTATGTTCTGTGTGCCATCAAGAAGTTGAAGCACGTTAACAGTTCATCCGAAACTTCCACAATCACGACGTTGAATAATATTTCCGATGGAACTGATGAGGTAACGAGTTCTGTTGATGGCTTGTTGGTTACTAAGAATTGCAAGGATTATTATAATATGTGCAAGATTTCGGAACACTCTGAAACGATGGCTTTTCAAGAATCAATGTTGATGAATAATAGTGTTGATGAACCATTACAAGTAGTGGCCGAACCAGCTGAAGTTCCTGATCAATGGGATGAACAGGAATTGGACAAATTAAATCAGATATTAGATGGTGCACCCGAGGTTGACGTAGCAGTGGATATTGTTGAGCCATTACCAGCAGCAGCGAAACCTACAGAGGCGGCTTATACTTGGGGGCAAGATTCTGTTGAAGCCACAGCCAGATATGATCCTTCGATGCCAGAAATGAGCATCAATTCAGCGCATATTGAATATTCAAAAGTGGCTAATATGTCTCAAATGAATTTGATTAGCTTTGATCAAGATGTGCTTGGCTTGGATCCATGGGATATAATGGACCCGAATGAGTTAAATCGGATGTTAGAAGATGTATCTGAGTGTTGTCCAGATGGATGCTGAGGATCAACAACAACATGTACACGACGACAAGGTTGTGCTGCAAAGGATGACCAGCTATTTTTGTTGGAGCCAAAGACCACTATTATTAATGTTAACCTGAATTTGTAGACATTCTTCAGAAAGCTGTATAAATTTTCTTCAGAGAGTTGTATAAATTTTTTAAGTCCTTTCCTTCCTTTAAGTTGGTTTTTCATCAAATTTCTGTACTTATTAATGCAGAAGCATTAGTTTAACTGATTGTGCCTTTAGTCAAAAGTACACCAAGATATGAGGGCTAAGTGCTATAGAGAAAATCACAATACCAATGAACAGTTTTGAACAATCATTTGGGAAATTATTTTTATTTCAGAATGGAAAATTTTCCTAATATTAATATCTGCAGCACTTATATTCTCGAGTTGTTCTTTCTTTTTCTTTATCGTTTTCCTCTGTGCCATAAATATTTTGCTGCTTCTGTTTTTGCTTCCTATATATAGTGCTGTCTGTGTTAAAGTAGGTGCTTCATTTTCTCTTGATGTGATCTGCTTTGGCCTTTTCTTGGTTTAAAGAATATTCATTTTGTGGTGTTGTGTATAGGATCAGTCTGCTTATTTTGTGTTATAGTAGATGAAGGATTGAGCATTTAGTAATGTATAAGTTTTGTATTCGTCTTAGTTTTTTAATAAAAGGCCAACTCAGAGATCACATAATAGCAGGAGAGTTTAGAACTGCAAGCCAAAAGGCAGTATGATCCTTAACATATAGAGCAGAACCAATGATTACAATGTTAGTCAATCATCTGTTAATTATGACAACAGAATGATTAGTGTGAGTTGCCATTGCCACCTGTGTTAATAATAGAAGAATATTACAAGATGGATAACTATAACCAAATGTATTTCATTCTTTAAAAGAAATAAATGAAACTAATTGAGTATGAAACTGGATATGGAACATGACAACCTAACTAAATTTCTTCTATACAACCAACAGCCTCATGGAACAGATTGTACAGCTTCTAAAAGAACCAACAAAAGCTATTTTCCCTAAGAAGTAACAGCTCTCCTCTGGTTCCTTTTCCTTTCTTTTTTTTTTTTTTCGTTGATAACCGTGGTGTCCGGACCAGCTTCCGCGCACCTTGACTAATTCCACGGGATACCTGCCACCTCCCATCAGCAACAGGTACCAGGTAACTCTGGTTTCTTTTCTTATGTACAATCCTATGGAATCTGAGCAATCTCAACCAAAATTTTATGCAGCGACTGTGGTTTCGAAAAGAATGGACAATGGTCACCGCCTTTGATCTTGAAGACACCTTCAGGAGGGTTTTCCCTCACAAGCTTTTCTTGGACATCTGGTAAAAGAGCACGATCATCCAATGTCTGGATATAAAATCTACGACTTGTTCCATATTTTTCAGGTGTCAATGATAGCTTCTCCATTACTGGACCAAGAGGAATTGGTCTCATCGATACCATCGCCAGAGCAACATCCTACAGAAAATGACAGCATCATAAACATCTGGAGAAACATCAATACTTTCCAGGCCTTTTCTTCAGAATAATTTAGTTTCCAAAATAGTGTTATTTGACTGTGGGAAGATTAAGTCAGCAATCAGAAAAGAGACTGTCCCGCTTCTCTATAGTTTTATCACAAGAGACCAAAATTGAAAAGTTCAGTTATCTAAGCATATCTTCAGTAGAGACAAAGCTATTTCTTCCCTCTCTTTTCTATGCTTTACTATATACTCAGCTAGGTGCTTTTACTATCCCTTCTATGATATTGTGCTTGAAACCAGCACAAAAATAAAATCTCACTCATACTCTCAGATAAGTTGCTTTGGAAATAGCTATGTATGCTTTTATGAGAACACTACTTCCTATTGGAACTGCTTAGGTCAACAAGCATAAACAACATTGTCATACAATTCAGAACAACGAGAACACACTCTAATATAATTTTTGTTAAATAAACATGAAATAAAAATTATGTACCCCCTTGATCCAAAATATTTTCTCCATTTTGACTACTCAAAAGCCAAATTGAAATTCGGCCAAGGGCATGTTTAAATAGATGATGCAACTTTAGAAAATTCTAACCCCATTACCTTTCTGTGTTAGTTTATTACTTTTATTTTTCATCCTACAATTTTTTTATACTTAGTCCTAAAGGCGAATGCCGAATTGATCTTTGAAAATCTGAATCTAGGGCAAACATTTCGGGACGGATGGAGTGCTTCACCAACACTGAATGTTGGAAGTGCTTCTATTACTTTACTTTTATTCTTTTGACATGGAATTTGCTTTAATGTCTATGACCCCAGAAATGCTTATGCCATCACAAAAAAATATTCTGCCCTACTACCACCCCTCTCTCCCAGACCCTCGCAAAGAAAGGGAAAGGTGTTTGTTGTGTGTGTGTTGGGGGGGGGGGGGAGTTAGTTGATGCATCTGCAGTTCTTTTTAGTACTAATAGCATAGCTTAACACATTAGAAAGCACGTGCATTTGCGGCGCACTGGGAATGATAAACTATCATGGTTTGCTGATTGTATAATGGAAGTACCTTTGCAGGAGATTGATTGAAATATAGTCCATGCATCTGCTCCTTCTTAAACATAAAGCCAGTAGGAGGCTTCTCTTTACCATTCCCATAAATTAAAAACTTAGACTCTTGCATGAAAAACTCTGCGGACCCAAGCTGCAAAGTAAAAACATCATGAAGGAGGATAGATATATAACAATAATTGACACTATAACTGTAATAGCATTTCAGAATTATTCTGGGGAGCGAATGATTCCTCCTTTGAGATACTCAATTAATCGGTTGTAATGAATGAGGCTTACGAACCAACCAGTGGTTTAATGATACATATACTGTCCTCTTTGACATGATGCATATTACGACATGGATGAACTGAGATTTTCATTCAGTGTTCAAACTCATTCGTTCCTATTCCACTTTGCAAAAGATTTAAATTCCAACTTTCAACAAATTATAATAGATAGCTGAAGAACATGAACAGGTCAGTATGAGGCTGGATCGCGAACAGTTTAAATGCTGAGAATTCCGATCAAAAGCTTACACCGCTCATGTTACCATTTTCAGTTTTTTTGCTTTTGCTTCCCATGTTCCGGGGTCTAATCTCTTGTAGAGGCCTCTATATATTTGTGTGTTTATACGTCATCAAGATAAGATGATCTATCAAAAGTTCAATCAATGTCTGGCTCATTAAAACAAGGACAAAATTTTAGGAAAGAGAAATAGACTTTTGTAAAAGCTTGAACAGGCTTTCAGCCAAGAAAACTTGGTAAGGCTCAAGATAGAGAAGAAGCACCATGGAAACTTGTTGCCAAAAAGAAAAGAATCATTTGTTTTGTTTACGTTGGCTCTTTAACATAATTAGCTCTACTTCAATGACAAATAAAAAGTACTAATGTTGTATGGAGCTGACTACTCATACAAAGAATTTGCTTAAAATGAAGTGTTCTGGAGCTGGTGCTAATGTGTAACATATTTAAGAAAAACTAAAATGTTTTAAAAGGGGATCAGTGAACTCTTAATCCTCCCCCCCCCCCAACAAAAAAAAAAGATCTACTTTCTGGACCTTGTTCCACATACAGTGCTGTATTTTCTTTTGCAAGCTTTATTATTTTTAGCACTTCAAGCAACAAAAATAGTATACCAACTCTACGAAATCTCAACCAAAATGAAATGGTGCTTTCAGGAGCCATGACTGCAAACTCGACCAATCTCATGGTGTGGTATCTGTATCTTTTTCCACATACACAACTGGAGCAATTTTTATTCTGCTCAAAGTACTTCTAGACGACTACATCTAAAAAAAGCTTTTAAAAAAACTATGACTTGCAATAAAACAAAATCGTTCAACAGGTTAGCAAATCAGGAACAAGTTGCCAACAATCGTTTTTCTACTATTTTTTACGTTTTTGGCCGTATAGGATATGTACCTCTTCGGAAAACACATCAAAAGGCCTCTGTCCATCAGATATCATTGTAGCACATACAAATACTGCTTTGGCAATTTTCTGTGGGTAAAGCTCCAAAGCATAGGAAACACAAGCACCTCCAACACTGTGACCAACCAAAATTACCTAAAGGAGGACACAAAATCATTTTTAGGTAAACATACAAAGTTAATCTTTCATAGTAAAGAATCAACAAGAATTCTGCTCATACCTTTTCATCCTCCGGCAAGTTCTCCAGATAATCAATCAATGGTTTTGAGTATTCCGCCAGTGTTGTAACATTTTTTGTATCTGTTAGTTCAATCCCAGATCCAGTTAGATCTATGGCCGTGGGCAGCAATCCAGTTTCCTCCAATAGAGCAATATTTTTGTACCAACACCAAGCTCCAAATCCTTCTCCATGTACCAAAACGAACTTCTTGGTCTTGATGCTTTCCAAAAATTCTGGTAACTTTAAAGCATAAATATTTGTAAGGCAACTAATAGTGACACATGATATTTTACAAATAAATAAAAAGGATTGACACATGAACATTGTCCGGAGTTTTTCTAAAAGATGTTGAAGGTTCTTGTATCATCAATCTGATGAAAGTGTAGTCCCGCCACTTCCTCATCAATTTACAGGAAATTCTAAACATTTACTGTTCTTTCATTACCTCTGGTTAAGCACAATAAACACATTATGCAGTGCCAAGATTTCCTATTTTCCACAACCAATTAGCCTTTAGCTACAGCAAAACTATTTCTACTTTAAATAAACAAATTGAGTATTCTATTTTTTATCAAGTCAAAAGTTTTGATTGCTGAACACCAAGCGGTATCAAAAGTATGTACAAGTTGTTTTTGTGTCTAAAAGATATACATATTCAGTATTTTCTTTTTATCTTTTCACAACAACTGCTGTGAAAAAGCCCGTAGAAAGTTGTCTTGCTCAACCTAGATCCAATTTCTGTTCTTCCTGTAATTTGTTTTATTTACATCACATAATTTACGTCAGTGGAAATACAGAATGCAGAACAATAATCTAAGAATTAACAGATAAAAGAGGTGCCTTGTACAGGATAGGATAGCAACTATAACAAGGTATAAACTAGAAATCGATGAGTGAGCTACTCTGGAACAGTCCAACCAAGATATTCTGAATGGCATATAATATATAAGCTCTGCACTGAAATCTGAAGTAATTTTGTTACTGTTTAACCTTTGCAGTAGATCAATGACAAAGCAAGGTGCAATTATATATAAAGGTGAATCGCTGATACTCGCATAATCTGCACCAGGTATACTGATAGTGCTACTATTTCTTGTGACAAAGCAAGAATAAAGGGACATTGCTTTTGCTTTTGGTTCCTCATATCAATCATACACAAAGAAAAACTAGTGTACAACAACAACAACCCAGTGAGTTCACACAAGTAGGGTTTGAGGAGAGTGTACACAGATCTTAGTCCTACCTGGGAGAATAGAGAGGCCTTTTCCGTAAAATAATATAATATGTAATAAAAAGAAAAACAAAAGAAAAGAAAAGTAAAAAGAAATTGTGTTCAAACATTTTTCAGGCCCTGGGAATATTCAACCTCACACTTCCAGAACACAGAGGAAATACTTAATTAAGAATCTTACAGACATGAATCTTACCCAAAAACAAAGAAAAAGGTAGGTTTTGAGAGTTTGTTTTGTTCTTTCTTTTCTACTCCACCTTTCTAAAGAAGATTTCAAATATGGGAAAAAAGGTGAAAGGGGATAAAGTTGATAACTTTTGCAACAAAAAGTAGTAACTTTCTATTCTTTGCCTTTTTAGTTTACACTTCCCCACACTGTGAAAAAGAGAATCAATCATTTCTACCACCAATTCCACAAAATACAAAGAGAAAAAGTTTCAGTGTTCCACACCTCTAGCCCATCAAACCCATCACAGCAAAAATGAAATAGACCCACATTATCAAGAATCTAAAAAGAGAAACATCATTTCTACCATCAATTCCACTACATAACAACAACAACAAAAATAAATGGGGTCCGAAAAGAGTAGAGTACAGGCACATCTTACCTTTTGAAGGTAGAAATGTTTCCAATCAAAAGGATAAAAAAGCAAACTTTTCCACCTCTACCCCATCAAACTCATCATAGCAGAACTAAAATAGACCAAAAAGTACAAATAAAAAGTTTCCAACAAAATCCCTCTCAGACTCAGTCTTATAATACATCCATAGATCTCAACTACTGATTCAAACTAAAACTAAACAAACATAAAATAACCAAACCAAGTCCACCAAAGACTGTGACTTAAACAGATATCTCGGGTCGGAGTCCCACGGAGCATTGAGGGACTTTCAGCAGATTAGTCGGGCTCTAAAGAAACAGCCTCTCTACCTTTGTCAAACAGGAATAAGGTCCGCATACAAACTATGGATAAGGTCTGCATACAAACTATGGATAATCCGACACCACTTGTGAAATTATATTGGATTTGTTGTTGTTATAGTGGAGCTCTAAAGCCGGTACTTAAAAAGAGCAAAAAAGAAAAGCTAAAGCAACTGTATAAAAGAAAAAAGCTTGACAAATGATATACCTGCTGCTTAGAAATGAGTGCGGGATCAGAAGAATCAGTGCGCCGGAGAGAACTAGTGGATCCAATACGTCTAGACATTGACCCCTCAAATCTTTGAGACAACTGATGCTGCTGAATCGCCATTGCCAAAGCTTGTCTATGCAATAACTCTTCTTCTACTAATGACCTCCTCTTTGATCTCTCCATTCTTTTACTCCTTGACCCTACTCCATTCCTTTCATTTTCCTTCTTTATCATGCAAATAAATCGATTTCCCATATCTTTTCAAAATTCAATTTTGCCTCAAAACCCACAAAATTTACGTGAAATTGGTCTCAAAATAGAATTGTCTGCACAACCCAGAAACTAGTTTGCCTTAAAGTGCAAGAATATGTGAATTTTGATAGCAAAATGAAATTTTGTGCAAAACCCAGATACTGTTTTGCTTAAAAAAAAATAGGTGAAAGTGATCTGACAACTGAATTTTGAGCACAACCAAGATACTATATTGCATTAAAGTTCAAGAATATGTGAATTTTTTATAGCAAGATGGAATTTTGTGCAAAACCCAGATACTGTTTTATCCTCAGATATGTGAATTTTGACTGCAAAACTGAGATAGTATTATATCTTACTCAAAATGGCTAAAAATTCACTGGAATTGGACTCATAAAATGGGCGTAGCAGAGTGCTGAAAAACTGCAAGAACGACGACGTTTTAGAGGAGCAGGTTGTGGTGGATTTTTAATTCATCATTGATTTGATTGTGAACGGAAACTGTGGAACCTTTTAACTTCAACTGCATATGCAAGCAAATTTAATGCTGTTTTCTCTTCTTTTCTTTATTTTCCTTTATTTCTTTTCAATGTTTAAAATTGAAAATTGAAAATTCGCGGTCTTCCCCCTATTAGTTTCCCCAGTTTTTTATTCTGATTTAAATTTTTTTTTTTCCTGTTTCAACGCTGTTGAAAACTATAGTATGACTTTGTGCTGAAATGTTTGACTGAAAGTTGGAATCTATGTATGTATTCGTTAGACTTTTGGGTTCTTTTTTCTTATTTGGACAGTTGTCATTTTTGTTTTTAATGGAGAAAAAATAATTACACGAAAGAGAGATTTTTCGAACGACACTTACAGCCAGTTTGCGGTTTTAGATCCATAGAAAATCCCTTTCCTTAAAACGAGTAGTTTACGCATTTAAAAAGTATTTTTTTTTCAAAATTCAGGTATTTGATCAAGCATTTAAGAAAAAAAAAATATTTTTGCTAGAAGCTGAAAAAATGAGTTGTCCACAAAAAAAAAAATTGAAAAGCACTTTTATAAAAAGACACTTAATAGCCCATTTGGCCAAGCTTCTAAAATAAGTTTATTTCGAGAAGTGTTTGTCTCAAAAGTACTTTTGGTGAGAAGTAGTTTGTGTGTGGCTAATTAATTTGAAAAGCATTTTTAAGCAGTAATTAGTATTTGGCTAAACTTTTGAAAACTGTTTCTAAATATATTTTTCTCAAAAGTATTTCTCAAGAAAGTGCTTTTGGAGAGAAACACTTTTTTCTGCTTCTCCTCAAAAAATACATTTTTCGGAATTTTTACATTCTTATCCCACATAGGAAACTTTTTTATCATATATGTTTAAGGTTTGAGTAAATTACATTTAGTATACCAAATTATCATTTTTATACCATATCTAATTAAGGTTATAATTAATGAGATATTTTCTACTCCTTAATTAAAGCATTTTTGTTTTCTTTCAATAATGATCCCTCACTTTCTCTCTCCTAACCCCTCATTCCCTTACCCCCATGTTCCATTGCTGCTTCCGTTCTTCATGTATATTCAACATGAGAAAATGTGGGAACGTATTTGTTTCTACGTCAATGGATTTGATTAATTAATTGGAAATGCAAATCTTGATCTCCAGAGCAAGGGTAATTGATAACTACATATTCCTGAAGTTGTATTTTCTTTTTGTGAAATTCTTTCTAAGTTCTCAAGTTTGAATTTCTAACGGGCAAAAATAATATCAGTATTTAAGTGGTTGGATGAGCGGCTATCTTTTTTCTAACAGTTGATCTCCAAGTTAGATTTTGAGAAAAACTCCTTGCTTTTCCAAATATAATTGTAGTTATTTTGTAGATGTTTTTGTAGTTATATTGTCATTAGCTTTTAAATTTTGTAGTCAGACATTGTAGTTAAATTGTACTATAACTTTCGCAATTTGTAGAATCTTTGTAGATAATTTATTTAAAGACAACATTTTGAAATCAACAATTTCTAATCATAGATTGTAGTTT
>MU781868.1:36824-47806 GCA_026770625.1 Nicotiana glauca
GAAGATTGATTTTTGTGGGAAAAAATAAAGAAGAATGGGAGATATTTATAGTAGAAAATAGGGTCAAAGTGTAATTTAATAAACTTAGGGGTTATATTAAAAGTTTGGGGGGTAGGGGTGTTTTGGGGTGGTGTAGGGGTTGTCCAAACAGCTATTTTTTCAATTTTGGTTGTTGCCCAACGGCTATAAACGGCTAGTTTTTTTTTTAAAAAATCTGGGGGGACACAGGACGGGACGCGGGATGCGACGGGACAAAGCGGGACGGGACAAACGGGACGAAATGTCCGTCCCGTCCCGTCCCGCGTCCCGTCCCGCGTTGGCCCATCCCATTTGACTTGAAGCAGGACGGGACGGGACGGGGACGGGACGCGGGACGGGACGGGACGGCCCGTCCCGTTGGACAGCCATGTACCAAACACACCCTACATCATTTTATGTTAGAAAAAACTCAAGATTATATAGTATACTCTTAATAATTACGGGAATTACTTAAAGTATGTTAAATAATAAAAGTAATAAAAATAAATAAGAGTATATCATCTCAGTTTTGTTTGACTAATATATATACGAAATAATACTCAAGATTGCAAGTGCATCTTTTAGTCAGAGTTTTAATTATCAATTTAACATAATATTTTTTTTTAAAAAAAATTGTAGAAGGAAAATACGAGTGAAATTCTGCTTAAAATTTTCAAATTTAGCTTAAAGTTAAAATTATCTCAGTTCCTTAATTAATGTTTCTTCTATTTGATTCATTGTTACTTGAATCATAAGGATGTACGTCAAAATTAAAATATAAAAATGGTAGGCCAAGAAATTGCGTCAGGGGATAATTAAATACAATACGAGGACAATAAAATTATCTTTCATATAAAAAGCAGCTTTTATTATGGTGCATGATTTTGGAGAAACAAATGAAAAGTTTTTGTTGACTTTTTTGGTTATTATAAAATAAAGAGACGTGATTTTGATAGATAAATTCATCAAGTTGAATAATCATTTGAAAAATTAACTCGAAACAATTTAGGATGAAGTGAGTACTATAAATCATCATATTTCATAATTACGAATTGTTTAAGAAATATTTCAAGAAATAGTGGTGAAAGCTATCATTAACATTAATACATCGACAGCCCCTGTAACTTGTTTCTGCTTTTCACTTTAACACTTATTTTTAGGGTCATTCCATCTGAACACTCCAACCAACGATTTAGTGCATCATCCAGACACTAAAATTATAGGAAGCCGAATCAAATGATCGATACTGTAGCAAAAAATCGCTTGGGCCTTCCAACTTCAATCAGTTATGAACAGATTCGAGCCAATCCAAGTGTTGGAGGTTCTTCCCCAGGTCGTAATCTATCTCCCCACAAAAATTTATAGCATTCCAACTTCAAAAATGGCAACTCCGATGAAGCTCCAAGCTCCGGCGAGCTCGAATTGGCCGGAAATGGTGTTCAAGCCAATCAAATACAGCAAAACCAATGCCAAACTGTTTCTGCACCTCAGGGGAGTGTTTCTAACCCGTCCTCTTCAGCTTTGATCCACTCAGCTGCAACGAATTTGAAAATGGAGGATTTGGCAAGTTGAGCATACAAGGTGTTCGACAAAATACCAATTCCAATTTCACGCCAATTCAGCAGGGTTCAGATGTTGTACATGCTTCTTCTTATCAAATACAATCCCCCCATATAGTTTTTTTTTATCACAACAGTTTGACAGATTCGAGTTGTTCCTGTTCATATATGAACACTATTTTTTGGGCCAGAACGCTACTCTTAGTCATGGCTGTTTTTGAGTAAGTTTGAAACGGAAGTTTGGATCTTAAAAACGAGATAATCAATATTAAATCCTAAGTATTAAAGCAGAAGCTTCGATCTTGAAAGGGAAGCTTGCCAGAACTTAGAATTACTTCTTTGTGTACATAGTATTAAATCCTAAACTGAAAATTTAAAAGAGAAGTTTGGCGGAAAATTTCCGGCAAAAACTATTTATTTTCCAGTAAGAAGTATGAGAAGTTTGTTTTTTTGGATCGTTTCGCGCGATTGAAAAATGTGAGAAAGGCTCACCTTGCCATGTCAGCCTTTTGGGCCTAAATGGCACACTAAATGCCTGGTTTAAGTGTTCAAATGAAACATGCTTAAGATTAAGTGTCAAAGTAGAAAGTAGAAGCAAGTTAAAGGGGCCACCAATGTATTTTGCCTTCTCAAAAGCAATATTCCCGGCAATGTTCCAGTCGCTATATTATTTGGAAATATTTGCTATTGTTTCGTCTTTTTGATGTTGCTTCATATATCTTGCTATTGGTTTGATCATCATACTGTCTATCTTGGACTGAAAATTATGGTGACCCTTCAGACAGCAAAGACTTGGCCAATTCAAGGGGGTTTCTGCAGCACTTACTTCTTGTAATTTTCAAAATTTTAGGTTTGCTCTCTTCTTCTGACCTTATTCATCTCTGCAGAGAAGTAAATCATATGCTCATATCATGGCTGCTTAAGTCACTGTTTAAGGAAGTAGCTGACAGAAAAGAACAAAGTGGGGTCCGAGGTCGAGGTTCGTGTAGGGTTCGGGTCGGGGACCATGCTCGAGTACGGGTTTGGGTTTGGGTTTGGGTTCACGGTCGAAGGCGAGGTTGGGTTAAGGTCCGTAGTTGGGGATAGTGGTCGGGTCTGGGGTTTAGTGTCGAAATTTGGGCCTGGGGTCAGGGTCAGGATTGGGGTCGGGGGTCAGGTGTTGAGGTCAGCGTTGGGGTCGGGGTACGGGGTTGGTTGTCGAGGTCTAGGGTTTGTGTTCAAGATTGTAGTACTTGCTTAAATTATATTAAAATGCTCTTGGGACAATATTTTCTTCTTACTATACAAACACCAGAAAATAAGTAAGAAAACCACTTGTTTTCCAAGAAAATATTTTCTCGGAAACATTTTTCACATGCCAAATGCACCCTGAATGGTTTTTTAGTAAAAGAAGAAAACTGATTATTTTACCACTATAAAAAATAAAAAAACTGATTACAGGGAGGCTTTTCCATTCTTCATTTACTTGTCATTAGTGCTGCAAAGTTTCAAGTCTATGCAACTTTTTCAGATTATCTGATCCATCTGCAGTAGGTTACAATGGTATTCTACTTTTGTGTTATTCGAAGGTTTTCAGACAAAGATAGTACAGATGGAAAAGCTTTTTTTTTTGCTTTGTGTATATTTGGTAAGCTTCTCTAACAGTTCTTCGCATATGTAATCAGCTGAGCATAAGTAGAGGAAGACTAATTACCATTTGCTTTGATGATAGCTTTCCAACTGTTTTTGTCTCATAGAAACATTAAAAGCCTAGATCTTCAAATAAATGCGCAATCCATATTATAACAACAAGACTCAGAAAAAGAGAAATAATGGTCAACAAATTTGAGATTGCTTATCAGTTTTACTGTATATAATTGTTCCCTTACTCAAAAAGAAGATAGCCAGCTAAGCAAGTGTAAACATGAGTCACTACAATTTCTTAAATAGGAAACTGCAGTTAATTTCATATCTTTGTACATGCCTCTGCCCATGATGCAGTGATGTTATGTTTCACCTTACATGATTCTACTCATTTCTCATACTTAGCAGTAGTACATTATAAATTTTTCCTGTTAGACTATCCACTAGTTATATTAAAAGGACGGAAGGCGAGATTGATTATTAAGTGTTTACAATGGAAACCAATTCTTTCTTCAAAGTGCTGTTGTCCCTAATGTTGATATTGTTATTTGGATTGTTTGTTAAGTTATACAACACACTGATAGCTAAGCCTTTGAAGCTCCGATTAGCTCTGCAAAAGCAGGGTATTCGGGGGCCTCCAGGTACACTCCTATTAGGGAACCTCTTGGAGATCCATAACGCTTTTAGTCATGCATCAGTAGCGAGTGGCACGACCAATGACTTCCCAGTTTCTCACAATATTCAATCAATTCTTTTTCCATTCATAGATCGATGGCTTGAAAAATATGGTAACTATATGCATGTGTTTTCAAGAATCATAATTATATCGCCTTCTTTTCTTTCTTTTTTCTTGTCAAAAATTACTACTACTGCAGTTCTGAAACTTTATTGCACCTTGAATTAATAGGTGAAATTTTCATGATATCGATTGGGAGTACGCAAATTTTAGGAGTGACTAAACCTGAGATGGTGAGAGAGATCATGAACACTTCAGCAAATTTTGACAAACCCCCTTATCATATGGAATTACTTAAGCCTTTGTTTGGTGATGGTGTGATAACTTCTTCTGGCGCTAAATGGAATTCCCAGAGGAAGATTCTTGCCCCTGAATTCCGCTTGAAGAAACTTAAGGTATAAAATAGTAACGAATAGTATAAAGTTGTCGCCCGTTGTATATATATGACGTATTGTTTTGAGTTAACCTTTTTCCTAGGGAATGATCAAATTGATTCAAGAAGCTGCAGTTACAGTAGTAGAGCAATGGGAAGCCGAGATAGAGAAGGTCGCTCAAGGTGGAATTGCAGAAATACACATCGACGAATACATGAGAAGGTTTTCGGCTGAGGTGATATCTAGGACATGCTTTGGAAGCAGCTACATTGAGGGTGAAGAAATCTTCTATAAGCTTACTACTCTATGGTTGACAGTATCCAAGAATCTTGTGTTTTACGCGATTCCAGGAATGAGGTGCACTTCTACTTTATTTAATTGATAATAGCGATTCTTATGCTAAGAATATTTAATTGGTCTTGAATGTAACAGGCATATCCCTACAAAGAGAAACAGGAAGATTAAGGCACTGGAAAAAGAAATTCAAACGTCCATCTTAAAAGTGATCGAGGAACGAAAGCAAGCTGGAATCGAGAAAAATTTGCTACAGACTATTCTTGAAGCTGCCAAGAGTAGTGGGTTGAGACAAGATTCTGCAAATAAATTCATTGTAGATAACTGTAAAAACATTTATTTAGCTGGATATGAAACTACTGCTGTTTCCGCACAATGGTGTCTCGTGTTACTATCTGTCTATCCAGAATGGCAAAATCGCGTTCGTGCTGAGGTAATTGAAGTTTGTAAAGGACAACTTCCTGATCATGATATGATTTCCAGAATGAAGCAGGTATTATGTATTAATTTGTTTATATATCCTGCAAAAACTGGTATCAAGTGAAAAATATTTTCTAGCTAATTAACACTCCGAATCATATCCTATGACAGTTGACAAAGGTGATTAATGAGACACTACGACTATATACTCCAGTACCACTACTTCCAAGAGAAGCATTTGCTGACTTGAAGTTTGGGGACATTTGCATACCAAAGGGCGTAAATATTTGGTTACTGGCAACGACGTTACACACAGATCCAAACGTATGGGGACCCGATGCTAACGAATTCAATCCAGATAGGTTTGAGAATGGAGTGGCCGGGGCGTGTACACATCCATACCTGTACATGCCTTTTGGATCTGGAGTAAGAGTATGTATTGGACAGAACTTTGCCTTACTCGAACTCAAGATTCTTATTTCACTTCTTTTATCTCACTTTTCTTTCTCCCTTTCGTCCAAATACGTTCATTCGCCTACCTATCGTGTAGTTATTGAGCCTCAACATGGAGTTCATCTTCTTGTTAAGAAATTATGATCAGATCGATGCACACATGCTTCTTCAACATCGATTGTTTGGAAGACATCACATTATTTGTTACAAGCATTTAGTGTTTTGGATATGTACGTCCTTATTTGGTAGATTACTTTATTTTACCTTGTGTAGAATCTACTCATCTCCTTATATTCACCACAGCTTGAATCATTTTTACTTTTTGTCGTCGTATAAAGTGGTTTTCTTATAATTGTTGTCTATGGATTGAATCAATGCAAGCTTAGATCACCAGCAAACTAACTTTTCTCGTATTGTACCATTGGTATTAGTGTATGGGGTCAAATTTGACCCGCTACGTCCCTACGTCGGCATAGATGAACGTAAGGCGTGCACGTACTAAGAAAGGGGTACGACCCAAGGATGGTGGAACAAGCGGCACCTTAGGCCCCGTTGTCCTGTCGAGGGCATGTATTCAGTTCGTGTATATTTAGTATTTCGAGGAGGGTCCCTTGATATATAAAAGGGACCCAAGCATTGTAATAGAGGGGATGATTGAACTATTATTTGTCTCTCTATCTCTCTCTCTCTCTAAAAGCCACATTCTTTATCTTTCAATCTGCTGAGATCGAAAAAGAACAAACACATCATATATCTCAAGGTCTTATTATATTCGATTACGATTTACCCTTGATTTATTTCGATTGATTTGCTCGGAAAGTATTTGATAACTTTTGAGTCAAACAATTTGGCGCCGTCTGTGGGGATTTCGGCAATCGAAATCATATTTCATACCTAGGATATCAAAAAACAACGGTCACCGTTCTTCGTACTCCTTAGAAACCGAACGATGGCAGAAAGAGAAACATGGATGAAAACAATAGCAGATGTAACAACCAACCTCATAGGCCCTCTCAACGAGGCCAGTAGAGAAAACATCATAGGCACAACACCTGGTAGTGCACTGGATGAGGAGATCTCACCCTCTTCACTTGAAGACTTAACGATTCTGCACGAGAAAAGGGCTTCTACATCTGCCGCCAGAGAAACACCCCCGGTAGTCAAGAAGCTATTGGAAGAGTGGTTGACAAACACTCTAAGCAGTTTGCTCGAGAAATCGTCTCAAGGCAACACCAGGGACTCACCGGCAACAAACGTCACTACTGCCACCGGTGAACTTGGCGCTATACGAGCAAGCAACACTCATGTTGATACCAGCGCCAGCGATGGTGCACTTGCAACCATCCTCAAGAAAATGGAGGAGATGGAGAATGAAAACAAAGCGCTCCGTGACCAAATAAAGGAGCACCAGGAAAGAGTAGACAAAATTCCTGGCGCCCCTAAGCTACTGCCAAAGCGCGACGTAGGACGGTTCGTTGAACAACCGTACAGTGAGGAGACTGCCCCTCACCCAATCCCAAAAACCTTCAAGATGCCACCATACTTAAGAATATATGACGGGGCTACGGATCCCGAGGATCATCTGATTCATTACGTGACCGCTGTGAAGGGCAACAATTTGTCTAAGGAACAAGTGCCATCCGTACTGCTAAAAAAGTTCGGAGAAACACTGACAGGAGGAGCCTTGACATGGTATTCTCAACTACCAGCTAGGACAATATCGACGTTCGAGGAAATGGCGGACAAGTTTGCCACCGCCCACACAGGAGCAAAGAAAGCCGAAGCTAGGGTCAACGATATCTTCGCCATCAGGCAAACAACAGGTGAGGGACTCAGAGACTTCTTGGCCAGGTTCAACAGGGTAAGAATGAGTTTGCCAAACGTATCGGAAAGCACGGCTATAGCAGCTTTCCAAAATGGATTAAACAGAGATGGTTTAAGAGCTACCAAGAAGTTGCTAAGCCGACTCATGAAATATTGTGACGACCCGGCCCGTCGTCTCATGTGTTATTGCTCCGTAACCCCATTTCATGCTTCTTCATATTTCGTTATCGGTAGGTGGTGAGTTAGAATTGATTTGGATTGGTTTTGATAAAAAATGAGACACTTAGTCTCTTTTAGGAAGGCTTAAGTTGGAAACGTCAACCGGACATTGACTTATGAGTTAGAGGGATCGGATGTGATTTCTGGCGATTCAGTTAGCTTCGGGAGGTGATTTGCGACTTAGGAGCGCGATCGGAATTGATTTTGAAGGCCTGGTGTAAAATTAGACTTGAATTGGCGAAGTTAGTATTTTGGCGAATTCCGGTTGATGGGTGAGATTTTGATCCGAGGGTCGGAATGCAATTCCGAGAGTTGCTGTATCTTCGATATGTGATTTGTGATGTGTGTGCAAAATTTTCAGGTCATTCGGACGTGGTTTGGTCGGGTTTTTGATCAAAAGTGTATTTCGGAAGTTTTGAAGAAAATTTAGGCTTGAATCCGATGTGAATTGATGGTTTTAGCATTGATTGATGTGTTTTGACGATTGGAACAAGTTCGTATGATGTTTTGGGATATGTTGGTGCTTTTGGTTGAGGTCCCGGGGGCCTCGAGGTGATTCCAGATGGCCAACAGGAAGAAAATTGGACATGTGGGTTGCTGAAGGTTGCTGGTATCTGGTGTTTTCGCACCTGCGGTATCGCGGAAGCGGATGGGCAGGCGCAAAAGCATAATTCGAGCTCAGGGCTGGTTCCGCATAAGTGGAAGCCTTGACCGCAGGAGCGGTATCGCGGGTGCGAGTTTTGGACCGCAGAAGCGGTCATGCCCCTTAAGTGAAAGTCTGCAGAAGCGGAAAGAGACCGCAAGAGCGGTAACCGCGGAAGCGGTTATGTGGCCGCATAAGCAAAAGTTGTTGTGGACAAAAGGGTTTTAAATGTCATAATTCATCCGCGAGCAAGAGGTAGTTTCCACCATTTTTCAACTACTTGGAGAGCTTTGGGCGAGAATTTTCGAGGGTTTTGACTGAGAATCGATTGGAGGTAAGTTCCTTGGCCTAAATACACGAGATTTTGTTAGATTTAACATGAAAATGGGTTGAAATTCATCAAAAGAGGGTGAAGCTAGGGCTTGAGTTTTTGATATTTCAAATTGGAATTTGATAGGTCATTTGAGCTCGGATTTGGGAGTTCTTGGTATGTATGAACTCGTGGTTAGACGAGGAATCCGGTAATGTGAATTTTGTAATTTTTCGAGAAGTGGGCCCGGGACTCGAGTTTTCCTAGTTTCGAGATTTTTGCTATTTCTCGATTGTTTTCGATTGGGTATTGTTCCCTTGGCATATTGTAATATATTCGCTCTGATTTTGGTTAGATTCGACGCGTGTGGAAACCGATTTGAGGGGCAAAGGCACCGCGGGCTAGAGATTTCACCGGTTCAAGGTGAGTAATACTTGTAAATGATATCCTGAGGGTTTTAAACCCCAGATTTGCACATCATAGTGCTGTATTGAGGTGACTTGCACGCCGGATAATGGGCGTGGGGTAGAGCACCGTTGGGGATTGTGACTTGTTCCGTCCCGCTTAATGAAATAACTACCTAATTAATTGAAGCTAGTTGACATCCTTATAAAAATGGATTAATTGTCGTAATTGGGCCTCGTGCCAACTGATTGAATCCTTTACGGATTATTATCACTATTTCCATGATACTTGACATGTTAAATGATTTCAGTCCTGAGTTAAACACTGTTTTGAAATATCCAGACGTACTTCTAAGGTTTTAAAACTTAAACTACATATTTTTAACGTTCGGAACTGAGAACTGTTATTTGAATATTGCCCTAGTGGCTTATGTGCATTTCTGGACTGAGCATGGATTGGGCTGCGCACTGCAGCAGTGTTATGTGTGCATTTTCTGGACTGAGGATGGATCGGGCTGCGCGTCGTAGCAGTGTGATATTGATATGCGCTTGGGCTGTAGGAGCCTTTCCGGAGTCTGAACCCCCACAGTGAGCGCGGGTACCCAAACGGATCGGGCTGCGCGCCACATCGATCATATGCATTGCATTGCATTCATGCATTGGTTCCTGTTTGTGCTACGTGGCATGACATTCAGCACTCTCATATCATTGNATTATGCATTTAATTGCTTGACTGTTGGGAAAAGGAAATTTTCAAAAGAGGTTTTTAACTGAGCCAGATATTTTTCTAAAGGATTTTCATGGAATTACTGTTTTCTCAAGGGTCGTACTGTCCTATATAGCATGATGGATTGCCTTACGTGTTTTCTTACCGCTCAGTTATTATTTACTCTTATTACTCATTGAGTTGGAGTACTCACTTTACTCCTTGCACCTCGCGTGCAGTTACAGGTATTGTTCACCCGGTAGCATGTTTTGAGCTGATTGAAGGTATCACTATTGTAGCAGAGTAAGGTGACCTCCAACGTCCGCGGCACCTGATTTTCCCTTCTTTGATTTTAAATTTGATCCATGTAAATTACAGACTCTGTAGTTGTGTTCAGGCTTCTTTAGATGCTCGTGACTTGTGACACCCCGGTCGGGCTGTATTGGGAGGTAAATATCAGTTATTAATGCCATTAAGTCGTATTATTCATTCATTTATGTTTGTTAACTGTTAAAAAGGGGCATCGTTGTTCTGTTGGCTGGCCTTGTATTCACGAGAGGCGCCATCACGATCGGGTTTGCGAATTGGGTCGTGACAAGTTGGTATCAGAGCCTAGGTTACTAGGTCTCACGAGTCATGAGCAGGTTTAGTAGAGTCTCGCGGATCGGTACAGAGACGTCTATATTTATCCTCGAGAGGCTGCAGAACCTTTAGGAAAACTTCACTTTCTCGTAATTCTTATCGTGCGTACTTGATTCGGCTTGAGATATAACTCTTGAAATTCCTTCCACACGTCTGTATGCGTACGTGGACACTCAGTATTGTATGAGCCTTGATGGCTTGTGTTTCCCCGATCAAGGGGCGAGATGTGATCCCGTGAGTTTGATATTGGTCTAGTCTGGAGGACTTGAGGCCGGATCTTGCCTATGGCTTGAGCACTAAGGTCTTGATCGTGTGAGCAAGTGTTTTGAACTTATATGTTCAGTATTGTCCTTATTAACCGGAATGATGGTTGGATATCCATGTGATGAGTATGTTAGTACTGCGAGATGTATCTATGTGACTTGGTAGTGACGAAGAAGTCTGCTAGATAGTAGGTGAATTGTTAAGTGTTTGATTCCTATTGTGATTCGATGTGTAGCCCGAGTTATGGGCGCGTGAAGAATATTTTCGTATCTTCTAGTTGGAAGTTAAGTGCAATACTTGTGGCGAAATGAGTTCGGACTCAGGAAGACTAAATGACTGTGTAATGTATATAATGGTAGAAGGTGTGCTGAAATACTAAATTGAGGCGAAACAGGTGGGTTATCTCCTGCGGAGTCTTCTTGAGTGGTATGATCCTTATGTGTCCGCTAGAAGATCCCATGTGTAATTGAAAGGTACGTGTTGTAATTTGAAA